>VDFB02194667.1:0-16938 GCA_007258455.2 Sequoia sempervirens
AAACCAACATTTGCATACAAAGGAGGTGCAACTGTTACACCCATTTTATTTTATGTGGTTGAGAGGACGTCTATAATTTAATTTATAAGTACTAATTAAAAAATTTAACATTATAAGTGTGTATTAATTATTTATTCATAATTCATAGGTATTAATAAAAGATGAGTATAGAATTCGTTCTGCAATAACAAGTAATATAAAGTTCAAATAGAAAAGGAAGTTAATCCATATATTTATGTGTCTTTTTATAAAGATATTCTTAAAAATTGATGGGTGATTGATCTCATTTCTATGATCACATTAATCATAAGTTAATTTCCCTAAACCTCAATCATATTACCATTATTGCTGAAATATGATATTAATATCTCAAACAACATTTTGATAAAAATTGAGATCAAACATCTTTTATCTTCCACACTCAGATTCAACCATGAGACACCATGGAGTTGAACTTGTCTAGATTGCCTCTAGGTGGACTTACTCATTTTAAACTTCAAAAGCATGCCCCATTAATGGAAGATATGACTAAATAATAGTTATAATTTATCTATAAGATAAATTTTATTGTTATTTGAAACATTCTTAAAATGATAAAAAGATGGAAAACTACATATAATTAGAATTTTTTATTAATAAAAAAATAATGTACCATTTCCAAATTAATGTCTTTTTGTAAATAAAGTCATCTAAATTTACAACACTAGCGTAGATAAGTGAAACTTAGTAGCAGTATTAGCTCTATTCCATAGGAATAGAGAAAGAGGTGGCTCTATGTACAAGCAAAAAGGAGTCGTCGTAAATTTTAAAGTAACTTCAAGTAACTCGAAATGTTTCTTTTCTTTTTTTTGACTAAAAGAGGGGTAAAAATTTATTCAATCACAAAAGAGATACAACCAAAGTGCTTAGAAGAGAGAGCACTAAAGAATTCTATCACTTAGTTTAGTAGAATATCAAATAAATCTAGACAAAATTAGATTTTTAGTTTAATAAAATCAATTTAACAATTAATAGTAAGTGTTAAATAATGATAAATCATATTAATTATAAATTTTCTTTAATTTTTATTATTTAATTTTATCCTTTAAAGAAATTGTAGATTATCTATTAAGATAAAATTATTTTTTAATAAGATTAAATATGATATGATTAATTACACCATATTACAATGCATCCAGCAAAAAGCAAAATTCAATGTAAGTAAAAACTCTTTAGTTTGAATTTGACGTTCACATGTCATGATGCAGCTTACATTCATTGTATGTAGACATTTTTTCAAGCAAATTTAAAACAGATTTAAGAACGGTTTTAAATCAATTTGATATCTTATTCACTCTAAAATACTTATTTTTTATATCATAATCAATTTTATAATGATCATTTTTATTATTATTAATACTAAAATTTAATATTAATAATTATAATTAATTTAATTATAGTAATTATTATAATAAATTAGTATTTTTTTAATATTTTTTTGTTTATTTTTCAATAGTGTATTTATTTTATTTTTATTTTTTTTCAATAGTTTTTATTTATTTTTGCTTTATTTTTAAAGCAATTTTAAATTTTTTTAGATGTTCTTATCTTTAGTCTTGTTGAAAGCAATTTCATTGTTATAATCTGTTGTAAAACAAAACAAAAATTCAAGGAGTCGTAAGGTTTATTGCTTTTTATTTGTGGTTGTTTTATTATTGAGTGGGATGGAAAGTCTCCCAAGTTGAGTCTATTTGACTTGCTAGGGCTCATTTGGTTTGGAACTTGGCAAGGTTACATTTTCTTAATATGCGCTAGAATCAAAACTAGGATTTAGTTACCTTATCTTGTATCTTTGTGAAGAAAATACATAAATTTAATATTTGATCTTATCTTAATTAAAAATTAAATTCAAATTAAAATTAGTCAATTCAAATTTCACTGGGAACTCATAAGACAACTAAGCATCTTTGTGTTTAACCTCTAATGTGCTCTTGAGTCTTTTCTAGATTTATTTCACTATTGAGGCAATTTACTGTTATTTTGAATAAGTTGATGAAAAAAATAACTCTCAACGTATTTTATATATATTAATATTTAATATATGTATGCTAGTTATTGTATATTGAAATACATTATATGTAATGTTTATCTTTTAATCTTAAAAATCAAAATAATTAAGAATGAGTGTTAAAATAGTTTTTTTTTTCATTTCAAAAATATTATTAAATATATTAAATCAATTGAAAAAAATATTGAGTACATTTCTTAAGATTTTTTTAATGAATGAAATATGTGCAAGTCTTATAATTTATAATTTTATTAATACATAATTTTAAAAAAAAATCAACTGATGGGTTTTTTTTCCACTAATTGAAATTTTCTTAAGCATGAAAAATACATAATTCGAGTGGCTAATGCTCACGCTAAATAACCCATGGACTAATTGTTAAAAATAATAATTTCTCATAATTGTAAAGTCAAATGATATTTACTCTTAAAGAGGATTACATATGTGCATCATTTCAAACTTCTAATTAATTAACTTTAGTAGATGTTTTAATTGTGAAAATTTAATTGAAATGTATTTTACTCCACATGTAATAAGCCAATATTTATATAAATGAATTGTCTAAAAGAATCTCATTCTATTTTTATTTTTCCTTTTCTTTCTTGGTATATCATTCAATGATGTACTCCTTAGGCCTTCATGATTAATACCTCCAACTTGTGTTACAAAATACCTAATGTCCACTTCCATTGATGTGAGAACTCATAAGAAGTTGTTCACCACTCTAATTGACTAAATGAATGCCCAAATAAATATTGCATGACAAATTGATTTGACTCTACACTAAATACAAATGCACTGTATAAGCTATAATTGGGTGCTATTTTGTTCTACTCTCTTTGGCGCTGGTAAGTCTTTGTTTGCTACAAAATATTTAACCATGCTTAAAGATCGAGCAGGTTGATAGCTTGGTACTTCATGGCCAGCTCCTCTCACAGTTGCAAACGTTAATCCACCTCTGTAAATTACAGAATAGCCCCCTACATCATTATCCCCATTCATCCATGGATACCAATTCTGGTATATAATTACCTACATTCTCAAACAGGGAAGGAAAAAAGTGATCAGATGTGTATATTGGACCTTGGTAACTGTTAAAGTAGTTATATTTGCAATTTTATGTCCAACATCAAGCTTGTACTGTACAATAATGGCGGAATACATCATGTAATGACAATAATAGTGTTTACTTACCAGCGTAGCTTTCACCTGCTATGTAGAAATCGAAATTTTTGTACTGGGGATATCTTTCAAACCAGTTTAAGAGAAAGACATAATTGTACAGTGCTGAAATACATATCATGAAACTAATGAGATTGGTAAGCATTTCTTGTGGGGTTTAGATCCAAGATTGCAAAATGCAAATGTATATAAATACCTGTCATTTGATCGCCACCGACATCGTAATCAGAGGATGTATTAGAATATGAAAATCCAACACCGATGGGTGAATCCAAGAACACCACATTTGCCACTGTAGATTTACAAGCAATGTGACTCTACATATCAAAAGCTTTTTAAGTGTTTGTCGTCAAAGGATGATATTTTCTACTTATTTTATGTATCCCAGATTTTCATTGAATGAGATGAATCAAAACTTTCTAAAATAAACTGGCTACTAATATCATTGTTATAAAAAAAACAAAATTTAATGTGAAGAAAAATTTCTAGTGTGAATTTGACGTACATTTATTGTATGTAGACGTTTTTTCAAACAGATTTAAAGTAGATTTTAAAATGGTTTTAAATCGACTTGATAGTTTATTCTCTCTAAAATACTTATTTTTATATCATAATCAATTTTATAATGATTTCATTTTTATTATTAATACTAAAATTTAATAATTATAATTAATTTAATTATAGTAATTATTATAATAAATTAGTATTTATATAACATTATTATTTATATAAAATACTTGAGAGTTATCATTTTTCTAGCACTTATTTTCATCATTTTTTCTCATTGCAATAGTATTTCATCATTTGTATAATTATAAAGAGTTTTTTAATTTTATAATATATATTTTATACACTATTTTTATTTTGAATGTTTATACATTATATATTAATACTAAAATTTAATAATTATAATTAATTTAATTATAGTAATTATTATAATAAATTAGTATTTATATAATATTATTATTTATATAAAATACTTGAGAGATATCCTTTTGTGGCACTTATTTTCATCATTTTTTCTCATTGCAATAGTATTTCATCATTCGTATAATTATAAAGATTTTTTTATTTTATAATATATATTTATAGATTATTTTTATTTTGAATGTTTATACATTATATATTATAAAGATTTTTATACATTATTTTTAGATTTTTTTATTTTATAATATATATTTATAGATTATTTTTATTTTGAATGTTTATACATTATATATTATAAAGATTTTTATACATTATTTTTATTTTTATTTTTTTGTTTGATGAATCACTACTTTTTTTATATTTTATAATATATTTATAGATTATTTTTATTTTGAATGTTTATACATTATATATTATAATGATTTTTTTACACCTCCACTGGTCCAAGAGCAGCACATGTCGAAAGGAAACTAGATCACATGCATGTCCTCCAAGATCAGCCACCACTTTATTTACCTCTGAACCAAGTTTGGAACAAACCAGTATACACCGCTAAGGTCCAGGCAGGGATTTGAATTTGAAGACCTCTATTAAAATAAATTAAAATTAAATGCTTAGTGTCATGTAATAATTTTTTAAGTTTTAAGAGTGAACATTTATTTATAGTAGTAACAAAACTATATTTTTATAATTATAAGAAATTTCAATGTATTTATTTGTAATTTATTTGTTTATTTTTTAATAGTGTATTTATTTTATTTTTTATTTATTTTTCAATAGTTTTTTTTTTTAAAACAATTTTAAATATGTTTTATTCATAGTTTTCTTTAGATGTTCTTATCTTTGAATTAATGTAGACCTCTATTAAAAGAGGATTTTGAATCATAACCGTTTCAAAACTTCGCTCTTGCAGGTTTGGCTTTATTCTCCTCGGGCTAGATTTCTCGTAGGCTTGGCTTTACATTTTTTGGATTCACTTGAGTTTAGTTGTCACAAATTTGGCTTTAGTCCTGTTGAAACCACATCTCTAAATCACATGTTTCAATTGTGCTTTTCAATGTCCTTGTTTAATAGCTTAACAACTCTAAGGTTTATTGCTTTTTTATTTATGGTTGTTTTATTATTCAGTGCAATGGAAAGTCTCACAAGTTGAGTCTGTTGAATGTGTTAGGGCTCTTTTGGTTTGGAACTTGGCAAGGTTACATTTTCTTAATATGCACTAGAATCAAAAATAGGGTTTAGTTACCTTATCTTGTATCTTTGTGAAAAAAATACATAAATTTAATATTTGATCTTATCTTAATTGGAAATTGTATCACGTTTGTTTAAAGAAGAAATTGGACATATGTATTGAAAATCAAATTATAATTAAAATTAGTCAATTCAAATTTCACGGGGAACTCATAAGACAACTAAGCATCTTTTTGTTTAACCTCTAATGTGTTATTGATTCTTTCTGCATGTTTTATTTTGCTCATATATTATTTGATTGATTGAAATGGTGATAGCATAATATGAGCAATTTACTATTGTTTTGAATAAGTTGATGAAAATAAGTGCCTCAGAAAAGATAATCTTGACGTATTTTATATATATTAATTTTAATATATGTATGCTAGTTTTAACATAGTCTAAATATATCATAAACAGTTAGTATGTTGTTGCTATGTTGTCATAATTATACACATTGAAACATATTAATTGCAATGTTTATCTTCAATTTTTTTCTAATATTTTAATCTCAAAAATAAAAACAATTAATAGTAGGTGCTAAATAATGATAAATCATATTAATTATATTTTTTTAATTTTTATTACTTAATTTTATCTCAAAAATCAAAACAATTAATAATAAATGGTAGAATGAAATAAACTTACACAAATCTAGATTTTTCCTTTAAACAAATTATAGATTATCTATTAAGGATAAAATATTTTTTTAATAAGATTAGATATGATATAATTAATTATTATATATTGAAATATATTATATGCAATGTTTATCTTTTAAACTAAAAATTCAAAATAATTAAGAATAAGGATAAAATAATTTTTTAATAAGATTAGATATGATATGATTAATTATTATATATTGAAATATATTATATGCAATGTTTATCTTTTAATCTTAAAAATCAAAATAATTAAGAATAAGTGTTAAATAATGATAAAAAGTAGTTATTTTTTCATTTGAAAAATATTATTAAATATATTAGATCAATTGAGAAAAATAGAATACATTTCTTAAGATTTTTTTAATGAATAAAATATGTGTAAGTCTTATAATTTATAATTTTATTAATACATAATTTATAAAAAAAATCAACTAATGGGATTTTTTTCCAACTAATTGAAATTTTCTTAGGCATGAAAAATACTTAATTCCACTAGGCAATTCTCACACTAAATAACCTACCTACTAATTATTTAACAATATTAAAAAAAAATCATCAAATAATATTTACTCTTAAAGGGGATTACATATGTGCATCGTTTAAAACTTCTAATTAATTAATTTTAGTAGATGTTTTAATTGTGAAAATTTAATCGAAATATATTTTACTCAACATATAATAAGCCAATATTTATATAACTGAATTGTCTAAAAGAATATCTCATTCTATTTTTATTTTCCTTTTCTCCTTGGTATATCATTCAATGATGTACTCCTTAGGCCTTCATGATTAATACCTCCAACTTGTGTTACAAAATACCTAATGTCCACTTTCACTGATGTGAGAACTCATGAAAAGTCGTTCACCAATCTAATTGACTAAATGAATGCCCAAATAAATCTTGCATGACAAATTGATTTGACTCTACACTAAATACAAATGCACTATATAAGCTATGATTGGGTGCTAGGCTTCTACTATCTTTGGCGCTGGTAAGTCTTTGTTTGCCACAAAATATTTAACCATGGTTAAGGATCGAGAAGGTTGATAGCTTGGTACTTCATGGCCAGCTCCTCTCACAGTTGCAAATGTTAATCCACCTCTGTAAATTATAGAATAGCCCCCTACATCATTATTCCCATTCATCCATGGATACCAACTTGTTTGAATCTTAAGCTTTAGTACATTTAAGGATAATCTTGTCCCCAACACAGGTACCACTGAATCCACATCTCCACTGCACTTTCAAAACCCATCACGTTATCTTATGCACATATTTGTAAATTTGCACAAGTGTACTAATTTACATAGAACTAATCAACGATTAAACAAAATAAAGATTTTGAAGCGAAAAGAAAACAGTTTAAATATTGAGACTTTAAGAACCGATTTAGATGTGATCCGAAACGTCAATCAAAAACTTACACAATTAAATTCAAAAGCTCACATATTTTATATTATCAATCTTCACAAATGTAACTCCTCTATCACTACCATTATTCCTATATTCCGTGTTGTAAGATTAGTTTCATTTTCCAAGTATAAAAACTATACCTGTAAACTAGCACACGCAATCCTTTTGATAACATTTTTCGATATATTGGAAGCACTGAGCGAGCTGAATCGAAATAGGAAATCGACCTGTTTATATCACAAACATAGACAAGAACATATTTTAGTCACATAAAAACCTTATTTTTATCGAAAAATAAAAGTAGTACAATTTTATATATCTCAAAACATACCCGCACAAGTTGTATTTCTTCATATATATTAAATCACGGTTTACGTGCATTGCTCGCTGAACTTCAAGGATATTCAAGTAGGACTCTACGTAGTCGTCACCACAAGGATCAGGCATTCCATTTAATCCATTTCCCTTCATGGTCATTTCCAATAATAAATCAGAGTACTATTAATTTATTTTTTGATTAAGATAAATTAATTTTGAAGGGATCATAAATTTTGTATATGATAAGTTTTTGCAGGTTCTTAAAATCTAAATATATCAAAACATCAACATAAATTCAGTCGAACATCGGTCCATCGATTATACTATGAAGAACAAGAATCAAAACATCAACATAATGTCAGTTGAACATCGGTCTCGATCATACTATGAAGAACAAGAGATATGATGCAAAACTCTATTCATAAAAAAGTAGGTTTTGAAAAGATCTGAAATCTTTTATAAATACACAAAGAACAAAAAAATATGGTGTATAAATCTACTCATAATAGAATAGGTTTTGAAAGTATCAGAAAACTTTTATAAATGCAAAATAATAACTACCAAAAAAACGTTGACAACACAGCTGTACTGGACGGCCTATAGAAATCAGTTCACTCAACCTACACTATCCTATCCTTTCCTTAGAATCCACACACCCTTAACCTGTGAATGAGAATTTAATCAGTTTACTGTTATAACTCATAGTTTAGTGATTTATTAACAAGGAAACAAACAATTAAAAAAATCTTACCGTGGGATTGTTCACAGGTATAGAATTGGGTTCGTCAGCAGTGCATAGTGGAGCATATATATTATAGGGATCTATATTTCCATAGTCGGTTTCAGCTTGATTGGAAAAATTATCGCATAGAGATGAACTAGGGGCGTATATGCTTGAAAAATCGCAATATCTAAGAAGTCCTCCGTATACTTGATCAGAAATCAGTGCATGAGACCACAGATAATCTATATTTCCTTTGGAATCTGTGTTAGAATGCATGATCCCATTTCCGATCTGCAGTGAGTTAAAGTAAGGAAGTCAAGTTAAAAAACCAAAGAGCAAGCATCCCATAGACATAATTTTGATTAAAGTTGAGAGAATTAGAGGCCCCACCATGACTCCTAACAGCCTCATGAAAGATGTACGTGTGCTATTGTACTTCATAATCAGGTCTACCAATTCTGGTATATAATTACCTATATTCTCAAACAGGGAAGGAAAAAAGTGGATCAGATGTGTATATTGGGCCTTGGTAACTGTTAAAGTAGTTCTATTTGCAATTTTAAGTCCAACGTCAAGCTTGTACTGTACAATAATGGCGGAATACATCATGTAATGACAGTAATAGTGTTTACTTACCAGCGTAGCTTTCACCTGCTATGTAGAAATCGCGATATTTGTACTGGGGATATCTTTCAAACCAGTTTAAGAGAAAGACATAATTGTACAGTGCTGAAATACATATCATGAAACTAATGAGAACTAATGAGATTGGTAAGCATTTCTTGTGGGGTTTAGATCCAAGATTGCAAAATGCAAATGTATGTAAATACCTGTCATTTGATCGCCACCGACATCGTAATCAGAGGATGTATTAGAGTATGAAAATCCAACACCGATGGGTGAATCCAAGAACACCACATTTGCCACTGTAGATTTACAAGCAATATGAGGATCGGATAACCATGTTTCAAACCTATTGACTTACAAAAAATCTAGTACAAAGAAGAACATTGATCTAAAGCAAGCCATGACTGACCTTGGTTCCATGCGTAGGGGTTACTGCTAAGTGTCTTGCCGTCTGAATTGACACGGAAAGGACCCAATTCCTGGAATGCTCCGTATCCAAGAGAAGAGCACCCTGGCCCTGTTAAAACACACTTTTCTCTAGCATCATATTATCCAGGGAGGACTAGTAAAGTTTTAAAGAGCATTTATACATACCTCCATTAAGCCAGAGAATCAAAGGCTTAGAGGAAGGCTCATCTGCAGCCTCAACTAAGTAGTAGAAAAGTGCTCTGTCTGTCCTGGCATCTACTGTCACATACCCAGAATACTGTTTAAATCCCACGTCTTTGGGCTGCCCAGGTAGAGCTTTAATCACATCTTTTGGCTGCCATATTTTGGAATTAAAGGTTTCCACTTTAGAGTCGAAAAGTTGTGCATCAATGGATGGAGGCGTCCATTCCAGGTGGGTTTGTGAAGTGGATTGTTTTGCCTTGAGATGGGCTTTCAGGGCTTGCCGCTGAGTGCGAGTGGATCCATGGCAACACAAAAATAACAGAGAAAGTACAAACGGGAACAAGAAGCCGCACTTTTCCATGGTTTTCACAGTTTTGGGCACACTCTGCAACGATTTGTGATGTGATATGCTATTTCAAAACGGTATTCCGGAAATCGGGATGTTGTGATTGCATTTGCCTCGTCAATCAGCAGATGAAATTGATTATTTGGAACGGCCTTCCCTATTTTGTTCCGCAAATGAATGAAATAAGCTCTGTAGCAAATTGGTAGTCTCAACCTCCACTAATTTTCTTCATCCGAAATCACATAAACTAACTATATTTGCACACGAGCATGCTATTATGACGTACGACTGCTAATTTTCATCCCTGCTTTAAGACGGCGGGCTTCTAGAAGGAAATTCATACAACAAACGCACCGAGACCGTACGTTGCGTTCCTTATCTGGTAAATGCGTACATGCAGGGATTTTTCGATGCTTTGGCTCAATAAAGTTGTTCCTCCACGACTTGAGATCCAATGTGTTGAAGTCAGTTTTTGTGGCGATGAAAAAGTTAAAAGCACTCCACTTGAAAATCGCGCGAAATCTCTTGGATCTATTATATTCTATGGGGCATAGGGTAAATTTACGGCCAGCAATTCACCATGGAAAATTCACAGTCAATTGTTGACGGTGAATTTTTCATGGCTGTGAATTGTTGGTGGCGGTGAATTGTTGACGGTGAATTTTCCGTCAATGAACTACATTCATTGTATTTCATTGTATGTAGACTTTTTTTCAAGTAGATTTGAAAACAGTTTTAAATCAATTTGAAATTTTATTCACTCTAAAATATGTACTACATTCATTGTATGTAGACGTTTTTAGATGTTATGGAAATTATTTTCATCATTTTTTCTCGTTGCAATAGTATTTCATTTTTTTTCAATAATGTATTTATTTATTTTTGTTTATTTTTCAATAGTTTTTTGTTTTTTTGTTTTGTTTTTAAGCAGTTTTAAAATTGTTTTATTCACAAATTCATCAAAACTTCTATTGAAACTAAATACTTAGTGTCATGTAATAAATTTTTAAGTTTTTAAAGTGAACATTTATTTATAGTAGTAACACAAATACATTTTTTATAATTATAAGAAATTTCAATGTATTTATTTGTAATTTTTTTTGTTTGTTTTTCAATAGTGTATTTATTTTATTTTTGTTTATTTTTCAATAGTTTTTATTTTCTTTGGTTTGTTTTTAAAGCAGTTTTAAATATGTTTTATTCACAGCTTTCTTTAAATGTTCTTATTTTGAATTCAAGAAGACCTCTATTAAAAGAGGTTGAATCATAACTGATTCAAAACAAAACAAAGATTTAAGGAGTCGTAAGGTTTATTGCTTTTTATTTGTGGTTGTTTTATTATTGAGTGGGATGGAAAGTCTCCCAAGTTGAATCTGTTAGACTTGCTAGGGCTCATTTGGTTTGGAACTTGGCAAGGTTTTGTGAAGAAAATACATAAATATAATATTTGATTTTATCTTAATTGACAATTGTATCATATTTGTTTAAAGAAGAAATTGAACATATGTATTGAAAATCAAATTATAATTAAAATTAGTCAATTCAAATTTCGCAAGGAACTATAAGACAACTAAGCATCTTTGCATTTAACCTCTAATGTGCTATTGAGTCTTTTCTAGCTTTATTTCACTGTTGAGTCTTTTCGCTTGATTTATTTTGCTCAAATATTATTTGATTGATTAAAATGTGATAGCATATGGGCAGTTTACTGTTGTTTTGAATAAGTTGATGAAAATAGGTGCCTCGAGAAAAGATAACTCTCGGCGTATTTTTTATATATTAATATTTAATATATGTATGCTAGTTAAAAAAACACTGCATTCTTAGTTTGAAAAAAACAAATGATTTATTTTAAGAAAACTTAGATTTTTACATTTTTTAATTATAGCAAGTAATATAGAATTAGAGTAGAGAATGAAGTTACTCCATATATTTGTGTGTCTTTTTATAAAGATATTCTTAAAATTTGATGGGTAATTGACCTCATCTTCATGCTCCTAATAATCATAAGTTGATTTCCCTCAACGTCAATCATATTAATATTATTGCTAAAATTTGGTATTAACATCCCAAACAACATTTTAACAAAAAAAAAGATTAAAAATTTTTTATCTTGAACACTCAAATTTGACCATAAGACACCATGGAGTTGAACTTGTTTAAATTGCCTCTAGATGGACCACTATAGCTTACTCATTTTAAACTTCAAAATCATGTCCCATTTTAAAGGGAGATATTACTAAATAATACTTATAATTTGTCTATAAGATTACCTTTATTATTATCTTAAACATTGGTAAAATAATAAAAAGATAGAAAACTTCATATAATTAAAAATTTATATCAATAAATAAAATTGTGTACCATTCTAAATGTCCATATTTACCATTCCATAGTTAATGTCTTTTTGAAATAAAGTCATCCAAATTTACAAACTAATAAGGTTACCTAAAACCTAGTAGAAGTATTCCATGTAGCAATAAAGAAAGTGGTGACCTCAATGTACAAGAAAAAAGGAACAAAACTAGATTTTTAGCTTAATGTTTAATGAAATTAAGGATCTTATTTAAAAATAAAGTAGTTTTTCATAAGATAGATATGATAAGATTTTGGTCAATTGTTATTATTATCCAACGCTTTGGAACATATTAATTGCACCTTTTATCTCCAATTTTTATTATTTAATATTTTATGTTAAAAATCAAAACAATTAATAATAATTGTTAAATAATGGAATGAAGTAAACTTAGACAAATCTAGATTTTTCCCTTAAAGATATTATGGATTATCTGTTAAAGATGAAATAGATTTTTAAAAAGATTAGATATGATAAGATTTTGGTTAATTATTGTCATTATCAAACACATTGAAACTAATTGCAATTTTTATCTCTCATTTTCATTATCTAATATTTTATCTCAAAAATAAAAATAATTAATAATAAATGCTAAATAGTAGAATGAAATAAACTTAGACAAATCTAAATTTTTTCTTTAAAGTCCATATGGATTTTCTCTTAAAGATAAAATAGTTTTTAATAAAAATTATCTCCTAGGTAGCGTGATGGAAGATAGTGGTCATTAGTGGGCATCTGAGGAAACTAGGGTTTTTTCTGGGTTGAGCTTGGGACAGGCATCTTAGGGGAAATCTCGTGGTTTACAACTAAATGGAGTTGGTAGCAGTAAGAATACTGAACAGGGCAATCAAACAACAAATGTTGGGCAAATTTCAAGCCACAGAGGAGACAGAGATAGGATGCTTGGTGGAGATCAGAATGCATAGAGTGACCAGAGGATTACACAACCTGGTGCACACAGCAAAGGGGGCATTGGAGTTGAAGGACCCAAGGTGCCCGACACTGGGAGGAACAAAGCAGGGCCCTCTCAGAAGTTGAAGATGTCAAACAAAGCAACAACAGGAAGGGAAGGAGGGGACTCTATATTTACTCCTTCATCCAAAGAAATCACAATGGAGCTAGATGTTGAGCTTGAACAAGAGGTGTCCTTTAATGAGAAAGTTTTTGCTGGGTTGGGCTTGATTAGGAGATTTAAGGGATTTTGGCCAAGCTTGTCTGATCTCCATCAGTGGATTTCTAACTATTGGAAGCCTGTTGTGGAAGGGTATGTTAATCAAATTTACCCTATGGCTAAAGGTTTCTTCATTGTTTTTTTTGAAAAGGAGCAGGACAGACACAAGATCTTATGTGATTACCACTGGGAGTGGGAAGAAAAACACACACTGTTACTAAAGCCCTGGCACTTGACTTTTAACCCAACTACAGAAGTGTTTGAGTGGGTTCCTCTCTAGGTAAGACTTCCTAACTTTCCTCTACAATTCTAGTTTGATTCATGCCTGGAAGCTATAAGGAACTCTTTAGGAAGCTTTTTAATGGTGGATGAGGGGTCCTCAAACCTTTTGCATTCAACCTTTGCCTGGATATTGGTGCATATGAACGTGTCTAGGGAGTTTCCAGAAGAAATCTAGTTAAAAACTTTGAAAGGATGTTGGGTACAGCCCCTTGATTATGAGGGGGTGCCCTTTAGGTGCAGAATTTGTTATAAAATAGGGCACTTAGTTGCTCAATTTTCCAAAAAAAGAACAAATAAATATGTTTCTTGGTGGAAAGATGTTATGTCTCAGCATTACATAGTGGAGAAAGAGAAAGAGAAGCAAGCGAGTCCTCAAGTGAAAGGCAAGGAAGAGGAGGGTCGAGTACCTGGAGTTCTGGGTTAGGAAGAGAAGGCTTGGATAAATGATGCTACAAGGGAGGAATAGCAACAGACTAGTCAGACCCTGGTACAGGAAGGAAGTCTAGTTGTGAACAGTGATAATAATGGCCTAAATGGAGGTGAAAAGGAGTCCAAAAATGGGGCAGAAACACTAGAATGTCGGGAGAAGAAAGGCGGGGCAAGGCCACAAGAGAAGGAAACTGAGAAATGGAAGGCAAATGCACAAAGTCAAAAAAAAATGGTTTTTTTATTGAAGCTTTTAAATGGCAGAAGGAGGCTGCAAGGGTGGAAGATGGTTGGCAAATGGTTAAAGGAAAGAGAGCAAAGAAATTTGAGAAGAAATCTTTTGCAGTGGTCCTTAGGTTGCAGACGAAGGGAAGACCAAGTAGTGCTCCGATCCTAAGACCTGTTAAGGGGTCTCTTTAAGGGGTTAATGGTTTTTAGGCTGGGTTTTTCGGGGATTGTTTGGGAAGCTTATATTGTTGTAATGATACTTTATTTGAGTTGAGTAATGTATGAATAGGAGGCAGGGATAGGGGAGTTGATAGAGGAGGTTTGTGATGTTGGAAAAAGGATTTTAAGTTAATGTTGTAATGCAAACTGATATGTAATCTGGTTTTTTATTAATAAAATTAACTCTATTACCGACCAAAAAAAATAGTTTTTAATTAAATTACATATGATAAGATTTTGATTAATTGTTGTATATTCAAAGTTTTTATGATATTTTAATCTAAAAATCAAAACAATTAATAGTAAACTTGTGCTAAAAATGATTAAGTAATTTTATTATTTTAATTTTGAAAATATTATTAAATATATTAAATGAATTTTAAAAAATATTGAGTATAATTCCAAAAAAAAGTAATGGATGAAAGTTTTTTAAGTCTTATAATCTATAACTTTATTAATATATTAATTTTAATAATACATAAAATTTATAAAAAAAAATCAACTATAACCAAAATCCAAAGCAAGCCCGAGGCTAATCCCTAGGCATTATTTTTTTTGTCAGACATATCAGATATCTGATTCAAATAGGATATATATGTTTTATATTGAGTTGCAAAAATGTTATACAATTTATAATATATGATTTAAAAAATGCAATAAAGTTTATAATTTAATATATAATATACAATATTGTTTATAATGTAATATATAATATACAATTTATGATAATCTCTTACCGAATTTTATGTATTTAATATATAATATATTACTTTATGATGTATAACATTAAAATATTATTTCAATATTTTAGTTAATGTATAAATATTTAAATATATATATATATATATATATATTAGGGTAAGTGCACCAAGATGGTTCCCAAAAAGGGGGCTTAAGTGGCCACTTTTTTTCTGAAATCAGGAAATGTTGACCTTGGACGTGAAATTGAGGATAGTTACACTCAAAATTTTGAGATGGAACAAAAACAAGGATTGAAGTGCTCTGAGTTTACTTTCTAAACTACTAATTTATTTTGAAAATGGTTGAGATTAAGGGGTTCAACAAAGGGATGTACACAAATTGGTGTTGTTTTTGTCAGAAAAACATAACATAGCAACTCTTGTACGACCTGAGCATGATAACCTTTTTTTTTGTATTTTTAAAATCGCTACAATCAGAAGTTAGCTAACAGTATCTAGTTGGTGCACAACTTTTCTAATAATTTTTTAATGAATATTTGATTTTTTACTAATTTTCTAAGTGGGCACTCCCTAAAAAGCAGAATTTTGGCCGTGCTCCCCCTACAAATTTTGGAAAGTAATAGATTTTTTTTAATTTTTATTTTTTAAAATTTGTAGAATGGAGTCTAGTTTCTAAAAATGTAATTTATTTGAAATTCGATGAATGGTTAATTTATAACCAAAAAAAAACCAAACACTACTTTTTGAAAAAAAAAATAGACATACAAACAAAATAAATTATGGATGAAAGCCCTCACATTGTCAGAAAGTGAAAAAAAATATATCGTTGGAAAGCTAAGAGAGAACTTAACATTACCCATGTGTTTGATTTCGTCGATATTCAACCAAATACAATCTTGACAGTGAGCACGAACTCGATTATGTGAAAAATTGTAGAATTTGCAAAAAACACGTCTCCGGTGGTTGGGAATGCCCTCCAAACCTTTGGGTTGGTATTCCAAGGCAAATACCAAAGCCAAGGCTCAGGGATTCCCAAAGCAGAATATAACGCAAGCGTGTTATAACGCGAGCGCGTTATTTACTAGTTTTCACTTTTTCTGCTCTGGAATATTTTTAACAACAAATAACGAGCTTGCGTTATTTATTCCTTTAGTTAAATGCCAGTTTTTTGAATGTTTTTTCATATGTTTGTATGTATATGTATGTTGGTGTGTCATGTATGTATGCCTATATGTATGTATTTATGCTTATGGGAGAGGAGAGGCTGAGAGAGAGGTGGGAGTGGGAGAGGGAGTGTGTGGAAGGTGGGAGAGTGAGAGAGGGTGGGAGAGTGGGAGAGGGTGGTAGAGAGTGGGAGAGAGTGTGGGAGAGTGGGAGAGTGTGGGAGAGAGTGTGGGAGAGTGGGAGTTAGGGTGGAAGGGATGGAGGAGAGAGTGGAAGAGAGTGGGAGAGAGGTGGAGAGT
>VDFB02194669.1:0-10158 GCA_007258455.2 Sequoia sempervirens
GTAATAGACCTCTGTGTCAGTGCTTGAGTTTCTATTCCTTGTTTGCTATTCCTCGTTAATTCTTGCAACATTGTTTTCTAGATGATAAATTGGGTAAATGACAATATATGTAGGATATCATTATTTTTGGGAATCACTCTTTTGTTGGTAACTCAATCAGGGTCAAATTTTAATTTCTTTTGCCTCTCCCTACCCCAATGTAGACTTTCTCTTTTGTTTGTCTTACAAGTCCTTATAATTGTGGATTTAGTTATAGCTGATTTTTTTTGAATGGCACTTTTATCTAGATGTATTATTAAGTGTCTGGTTAGAAATTCAAATCTTTCAAGTTTGAAAGAGTTTGATGCCAAATTGTTGATTTTTCTTTGCAGAGAGTTCATAAATTTACTTCTTGCTCCGGCATCAAAGGTTCTCAATGAGTGGTTTGAGGTTGTTTTGCTACTCATGCCCTTGTTTTGGTGGTTTGCTTCTTTTACGTTCGAATTTTTTGCTTTTGATGTGTATGGTTCTGCTAGCAATCCTTGGTAAAGCAATTGTTTGTTTTACATTCTTATTTTATGCTTTTGATTTGAATGGTAATGCCAGCAATTCTTTTTAAAGCAATTTTTGATGTATTACTTTGAAACTCATTTTCTGAGACTAGTTCATTTCTTTTGTAAGTGTGTATATAATATAGATGATTATCCTAACTAGCTACTACTACTATTGCGAATTGGATTTAAGGTTTGTTTATGCATCAAAAAGAGATTTGGACTATTCAGTCAAGTTACTAGATAGTTTTAAAAGTGATGGTAACTTTCTTCCATTAAACTGTGTTCCCTTAAATGTTGTTATTTGAATATCCTTATTTGACATTCTATAGTGAATGGACCTTAAAGCCCCAACAGTTTTTTACAAGAAAATAGAAATTGAACACAAAATCAATCACGAGTGCACAAATGATAAAAAAGGTGTTTCAGATTCTCCAAATTTGGATGGATCCTAAGTATAGGGATCCAATTGTGGAGAAAAGTCACCATTGCGATCATAACAGGGTGACGTTGGCCTTAGGGGGAAATTGTTCAAATGAGCCCAATACTGCCTTATGCTCCCACAAATTCATTCCTTATACATGAAGTGTCTTTAGGTCTGCAAGAAACTACCATTGGCAGATGTGCATTTCTCTTTTACAAACAGTAGACAATTACTGTAGCTGGTCATCAAAGAGAGCATTCTCTAGGATTTTTTTAATTGATGATTTGTGAATCTCAGTTTGGAATGCAAAGCGTGCTTGGTTCATCAAAGAGAGCATTCTCTAGGATTTTTTTATTGATGATTTGTGAATCTCAGTTTGGAATGCAAAGCATGCTTGGTGTCTTACCTTTATGTTTTGTAATGTCCCCTTCCTATGCAGTATAGTTGATTCAGGGGTTGGCCTATCATTTAGACCCTCGTAGGCTGACAGATGTGTTTAGAGGGTTATTTTGGCAGTTATCCAGCATTTGGGGACACTACTCCATCAGTTGATTCAGGTTTTGGGCCTTGGCAGGGACTTATAGAGTCAGTTTTAGGCACTTACTATTTATAGTAAGTTAAGCAGGCAGGAGTTGCTATTTCTGGCAAGGCACCTGGTTCAGTTGGTCAGTTTAGTTTCGACCCAGTTTGACAGTTTGGTGAGCAGATAGTGAATATCAAAGCATTTAATGATATTGGGAGAAATATTTAAGTTGTGACTTTATAATATAAAGTCAATTAATTAAATATTAAAATATTAATGGAATAATATAAAGTATTTAATACTTTATATTAAAAGGACGATTATTGATGACTTATTTATTCAATAATCATTTATTAAAAAGGGACGCCATATTTTAATAATTTCTCCTAAGTTCAAAGGGTGATTTAATTAATATTTTAAATGCTCATTCACTTGCTTTTTTGGGTCGACTTATTGAGAGAAGATATATAATTCACAAAGACAAATCGAACTCATTATGTTATGATTATTCTAATTTGTCTATTTTTCTCTTTGAGAACATTGGGGTTTGGGAAACAAGGGTTTCTGCAGATCATTGGATTTTGGAGAATGTTCCCTCTTCAGAATCAGACATACTGAGACTATGAGATACCAGTTGAAGCTTGTCAGTTGGGTGACTTTATTTAGAAGTCATATTTGTGCTTACAGAGGAAAGAAATAAATAAGGGTTTGAAGAAAAATATTGAATCAAATAGGGAGGTTGACTTTTAACTACATCCATCGTATCTTAGGCCACTTTTTCTTCAGCTGTACCATCATCATTTATTGCTGTCAGGCCGTACTGTACCAGCAGATAGGCGTGTGAAAGAAATAAAGCAAACGCCTTTGCCTTTTTGTCTCTGTCCACTCCAGATTGGTCGCCTTGCTTCACAGGGGTGTTTGGCGTCTATTTGGATTGGGAGATTGAAGTATTCTTTGATATTCTGATGATTTTTCAGCTGTGCGCCTTGCTGCAAATAAAGTCAGGTTTTTTCATCAAGTTTCCAGCTGCCTTTTTCATTGCATGTATTGCCTTTTAGTTTGTAATAGTTCGATTGAATTAAAGAAGGCTTTCTCTATACAAAATCATAGATTTATTGTTGTTTCTAGCATTCTACAAATTTATTGCATTTTATTTCCAAATCGCACCAATTTCTTCTTATTGTAAAAACCACAAAAAAAGTCAAAAACAACAAAACAAACAAAAATCCGCATTCACCGTCGGAAGTCAAGGTTGAGAGACACCTGGTCTCTTACAGTTTTTTAAGACAATTTTCCAACCAATATGTTAATTAGTGCAGGATGGAATTTCCGGATGTGGGAATTCTAGATAAGTTTATACATACAACATGAACAGAGTTTTGCATTTCTTTTCAAGCAAATGCAGTTTGGGTCATTGAATAAAGTGTTAGAGAAGTTATTAAGTAATTGCTTAGATACTAGAAGGAATTGTGAACTTGCTGATATATTTTTGGGGAGAGATAGCTTCCATAATCTCGTAACAATTCAAACATTTGTTCCATGTTTACACGATTCTAATATTTTTTTAATAATTAACTTGGCTCTTCGAGTTTTGCTATTGTAGACAAACTTGCCCAGTACTGAGAGATAAAATGTAAGAAACCCTTGTTTCCCGTTTTCACTTTATGCTCATTTATTTTATGATTTACGAAGGTTTTGGATTTTGAAGTTGTTTTGTGGTTTTTTGCACTTAAAATAGAATTGCGATTTTTTCTTGATAATGATAATAAATCTAAGTAAAATCTTATAACTCCGGAAAAAATACAAAATATAGTGCAAATATTGATGCCAGTCTATCTATTATACTTCTGAGATGATTACAATGAAGATCTGATAACATGCAAAGTAAAAGGCAATGATTTTATGAAAACCTGGTTTTGATGCAGCAATAAATGATCTGCTGAAGATGGTACGACTTCACATGAATTGACCTTTCTTTATGTGTCTGGTGATCTCAGATTGCTCCCAGTACAACTGCGCCCCAGATGGATGAAGATAAAGACGGAGGAAGATAGAAACATTATTTTCCAAGAGACAAGAATGCGAAAACTTGAATGGTAGAGAATGCGAGCTGTTGCAAGTAATTACGGCACACTTTCACGATGTAATCGATGGAAATAAAATGCAGTAGCTCTATAGAGTCTCAGGATCTCTAGAGAGTTGGCCTAGATGAATTAATGACCACGGATGAAGAGCTACTCACGAAACCCTGAATATAAATATCTCTGAAGTTCTATGATTCCTCCTGAATGAAGAAATCTCTCAGCTGCAATAGATCAGGGGTTATTTCACACCCTCTGAACTGCTTCAATGGAGATGGCTCGTTCCCCAATGAATTTCGAGACTCAAACCCTAAGGTTCTGTGCTCAGACAAAACTTGACCAATTTCCAAAATCAATAATCTCATAATGGCTCGATTTCCAAGGCAAATGCACTATATCCCTCCAAAGAATTTGAATTCCACAAAATAGGGACTATTAAAAATTAGGCTTCTCCTTTTTAATTCTTTTCCTATGAGTACCGGATGCAATTTTTAATTATAAATTAATCATCAATTTTAATGTTGAAGTGACCCCTCATTAAAGAATCACTTAGGATTATAATATAATATTATAAATTTATATTATAATCTTCAAATAATTAATATTTAATTAACAATACAATTAAATATTAATATCTCTCTCATTATTCATCAGGTAAGTAAGTCCGTGCGTGAACCTTTGGTGATTGGGCTTGCCAAATCCATGCGCTAAAATGGCGGGGTCCCATCTTGTTGCCAAGAGCTGCTTCAAAATGGCAACACGCACGAAGTGTCAGGAATGGGCAGAGCCCGAGAGCCAGTGAGTCAAGAGTGCTAAGCTGAGTGGAGGGCCCAGGCTCCAGCGTGACCCTCTATCCCGTCTATGGGGCCCCCTCTGAGGAATTATGATATGGAAGCTAATCCACACATTAGCGAGAGATGTCTTTGAGGGAAAGGGACATGTGAGGAAATGCTAAATCTCAAAAGCAGTTGGCTGGTTTGATTAACAATTTCTAGGGATTAAGAATTGATCCAGGTAATGATTCTATAATGATTCTAGAATTAGTTATAAGTCTGAGGGAATAGGATTTCATCATGTTTAAGAATTTATTTTTAGATTGTATGTCTCCAAAGACATGGCAATGCTCACGAATTTATGAGCAGCCAATGTACAGACACACATGTACTTGTGTGAACAATTATTCTGAAGAGTTTGGACAAGAAGTAGGAACTTTGCAGGTTGGCCAGTAGCATAATGGTCTGTGAAATATAGTAGAGTAGAAACAAAACTTGTAATGGAGGAGAGGGCAAGGAGACTGGATGTATTGGTATGAGTAATCCAAGTGACTATGATCTGGACAAGAAGAGGTTATACAATGAGATACCAATCAGAAAATTGAAATTATGAGGAGCTTTCCATTGTGTATGTCGATGGTTTAGAAGCAAATACACTTATTCTGATTGGTGTGGTGATTACTCTCTGGTCTATTTAGTGATTGAAAATCCTGAAGAAGGCTCCTTACAATAGTCATAAGTCTTTTTTGATTGGGTAGTGTTGAAAAAACTAGGAAATTGTGGAGACAGTTTTTTTACCTGAGAATTTTGACAAAGCAAGGATGCCTGGTAGACAATTTGGATAGTCGGCACAAAACTTGCTCTAGAACTGGATGTATCTGAATTTGAAGCATTTGAGTTTCATTTTATAAGAGTCAATAAAGATCAACAAAAGATCACTATTGACCACTAACAACCATCATCAGATACTGTGGGAAATTTGGTCCTTATACACTATATTTGAGTGATTATAACAATGAAAGCACTTGTAAGGGGTTCTTTAAAATGACTTATCTTTATACTTTATATATAAACTTTTTTATTATTAAAAGGAAAAATGTAATATTGAAAGAATCATAGTTGCAGGGAGACACATCTTCAAAGCTGGGACACGTTTCTCATCTTCGGTATGGTCACAAAGACATCCCCAGTTGCAAGAGATGTCTCGAGCAAGCCATCTCCCAGTTCAGAAACCCTAAAACATTGCTGTCTCTGCCAAAAAAGAGCATAACAAATTTTAAAATGAAAAGACAAAACCATAAAATGCATTGCATTGACTGTCTAATTCATAGCAAATGTGGGAAAAACTTCCACAGAACTGCACAACAATTTTCATGGCACTGGACATATATTTTGACAGTCGTGGCTCACTATAATACGTTAATAGAGTTGCCTATGTTTGTTCTATTGCACCTATAGCTCACAGCAGTGCAATGTTTGATGATAAACCATAAAGCAGACAAAATTATTGTGCCTACTGAACCTACAAAACTTTCAAACCCATTAACAGTTGCCTTGCAACATCAAACAATTAATCTTTTCAGTTTTCCTCTTGTTGAACTTGACATTTGAAGATTAAATATTAAATATTTATTATTCATAATTAAATTAATATTTTATATTTCACATTTTTAATTTTTAATTCTAGCAAATTAATATATGTATATATTGGCATCTCCAAGTACCCATCTCATACTTTTTTCAAAAAATGTTGTACTGGTACCCATCTCCCGTACTAGTACCAGTCCCAGTCTCCTGACAACTATTGAAAGAACATAAAGGGATGATTGTTACTTTAGTAGACAACTGGATAATTATTTTAGTTGATATGTAAATTAGCAAGGACAATCAGCTAACAGTTTTATAGTATTTGAACAAACAGGCAATCCTAATGAAATGTAGTTAAGTGAATGTACTGAGAAACATGTATAAATTGTTGTTTTTGCTACAGCTGGCAACTTAACAAAGAGATTTTGAGTTCCTGATAGGTAATCACTTACAACAAAAAGTTAAGATGGCTTTACAGCATGTAAATTTGAAGGTATAAGAATTGAGTTTAGTTTAATGTCTTTTTTGGTTGTCTTCATGGTTGAGAGACAATGGCTGATTACTTGATCAAAGAAGACATGATCAATGAATTGTTTGACAGTGCCTTGTACTGCGACCATTCCATGAGTGAGGCTGATCTAATAATTTCAGCATGAGTAAAATCTGCTAATGGGTACTAAATTGTTTTCTGAATGCCCATAGGCTACCATGGTAAACTGCCATGTAAATGTTTCAAAATTTGATTGTCACAGAAATTGGCTCAATATTAACAATCATTATTTTACTCTTAACTTTGACATCAAACAAAATGGAACCGACTGCAGATTATTCCGCTTTGGCTGGGTCTTATAGACATATTGTTCTGAATATAATCTCCAAATAGTCCTTGACATGTTTCCAATGGGAAATTGTAGAACTTCTTTGATGTAATGATCATTCAGACTGAGTCATATGATTTCCTATGAAGGCTGATCTATAATTATCCCTTCTTTTATATAGATAAAGAGGGTTAACTTGGGGGTTATATCTAGAATAATGCCATCAGAAACTTGTAAGTTTTTTTTAATGATCAGATTGACATGTACAGAAATTAATTCAAAAACACAACACAATACACAGCAGATACCCTAGGAAAACACTCCTCTTGAGGGAGAAAAACCCAGCCAATAATATCTCTTATATTATTGATTCTTGAAGAGAACACTTTTACAAATGAGGCCAATAAGAGAGGCCAAATGAAACACCAACAGATGATACAGCCACAGATCTTTATCACATATGATCTGCTAACACAGAACTGAAGCTATCTGATGAACTCGCACTGCTCAGATGATCGCACTGTACATATGAAGAACTCACACTGCTTTTGTGATGAATTTGCACTAGATACAAGAGACAATGGAATGAACTGAATGCTAAATGGATGGTCTAACAATGAACAATCGAATGAATATATATACAGCATGAAGGGACGTGACTCTTCAAACATAGCATGTCGGCCTCATAAAGAATTATTTCTTTTACTAATTAAATAAGTCGGCCACCTCAAAGTCGTGCCTCCTTATTTAATTCGCACCTCTTCATTAATTGCATATAAAACATTGTTTATCAAAGGAAGTGTCTCTTCACCAAATCGCGTACAATAATTAAATAGCCGATGGCTATATTTAATTATAGTCTTCAAGAGATTCGTGCTGGAAGGAATCGGACGATGCTGCTCTAAACATCAACAAAACTCACTTTTACTGTCTGTGGAAAACATATACGGAATTTATTTTTTTAAACTTTGAATATGTACATTTGAAAGTAATTAAATAAATGCAGAAGACTAACCATCTTCTTCATTTTGCAGTCGGAAATCTTGAAGGCAACCCTTGCAACTGATGCTGTCATTGGTGCGATGGTATTATCTTGTCCCATTTAAGTGCATGTTGCATGCCATTTTTTTTTTTAATTAGGAAAAATAATGGGGAATGAATTTAACATTTATGAAGATGATAAGTAACAGGTTACATTTGACTAAATGAAATATCATTGAATTTAAAAATGTTGTAGCACAGCCAGCGTTGATTAGCTTTTTAAAATATAAATCATTCAGTTTAGGGTACTCTTATTATCTTTGTTACAAGACTCATCACAATCTTTATGATCTGTGAGTGAACTTCAACCTGGAAGAATACCTTTGGTTAAACCATGTAGATGATATAAGCTTTCACTGTTTTCCTCATATTGAATCAAAATCATATTTATACAATGTAATCTGTCTTCATAAGAAAGTCTAGGTTATATGTAATTATCAACTGCTAGCTTCATCATGTTTGCAAAGCACAATACTTCATTGAGGTGTTTCACAGTTACATAATGTTTCAGCAGATGTCTAGTTATGTGGTCTTAGACACCATGGTTTTTGTAGACCTATTCATTGGACGTCTATGTTTGGTTTATACTTTATTCACTATGAAGCTCTTTAACCATGTTTTGAAGCGACTATATCACATGATTTGCAAGTTTGGAATGTGCTTGTATGTATAATACTTTATAGGACAACTTTTGGAATCCTTTGGACAAGATAACTAGTGATTACTTTGGGACACCTGTCAAGTTGGTTGATCTCTAATTGATCTGTGAATTCTCTAAAATAAATAGAATTTAAGGACCATAAAACTGTAACATACTGTTCTACTTGAATTTTTAAATGACAGTGTTAGAGAGAGGGATTCGTTGAGCAAATTAGAAAGACAACATGTTGTAACAAAACGGATTCCAAACAAGAACTCAAAAATCTATCTTGGATACCCCCAATGAGGAGAAAAACCAGATTATGGTAGTGGCAAATACCTAGATTAATAGAAAAGTAAAGAACAAGTTGCTTGGATGCAAGCTGCCCCTTGCTCCTCCATGGCAAACACAATTGTCTCAGCTACCAGAACCACTAACGGACAGCTAAATCTCCTTTCTTTGATCAATACAAACTAATTAAATCCTTCTGTGTAAATACACACATCCCACATGTATTTATAACTTTCAGGGATGCTAGAGTATTTCCCCAGGTCCAAGGAGGAACCTTTCAGAAGTTGGAAGCTGAAAAGTTGCTTGTTCAGTTCAAACTCTCTTTTGCATAGATTGGGTTCACTTCTGCACTCATAGATTCAACCTGGTCATTTCTGCACTCATAGATTAAACCTGGTCACTTCTGCACCTGGGGATCTGATCCAGCTCACTTCCACACTTGCGGATGCATCCAACACGGTTATAATTGATCCTGTAAAGTTCCAGATTGTTATTGTAGTTGATCTTTCAATGAATTCACATTATTGCTCACAAAATTTCATCTCTACATATTTGTTGAACATTTTTATGATCCTTTATGGATCACACCTCATTATTAGAGAGAGGCTTTTAGTCCCACAAAAGCTTAATGGAACTTTGATTGAGGAGAAGATCACCCCACTTCCTTCTCCTTGGAGGGTGGCATGTTTTCTTTGTTGTCTATGTAATTTGTTTGGGCACATGCTTCATGTTGGCGTAAAATCTAACACCTCTGGAGTGCAGGTTTGTACAGACAGCTATGCACACTACGCAATGAGTGCTCTTCAAATTAGGAGGGGAAGCTCCCTCGTTGTGCTTAACAAAAATGCTTGAAAAGGGAAAAGTAATCTAAACTATCTCCTGTCTTTTTGTCTCAGCTGGAAGAGGCACAAGGTTAAGAAAACCAAGAACGATGCAGCTAAGGATTTTTGGTTTACTTGAATCATTAACTACAACTAAGCTATCTACTTTAAATCTATCCGGTTCCTTAAGAAAAGCGAGAGCATGAGAAATGGAGCAAGGTTTGACTATCCTGACGATGTGATATAGATTACTCAACTTGAAGGCAAGGTGAAACATCTATCCAGCTCAATCTAGACAAGTTTATTGGGCACAAAACAGATTTAGAATTTACCATGACGATCTCATGAAACCCTATGTGGCATAACAGTTGATCATAATAGTAAAAACTTCACAAAACAGATTTATCATCCCAATCGCATGAAACCCTATGTGGCATAACAATTGATCATAATGATAAAGATTCACAAAACAGAAAGAATTCACCATTACAATTGCATGAAACCCTATGTGGCATAACAATTAATCGTAATAGCGAAGACACATGAACAAATACCAAAAGAGCAATATTGAGGGCAAGGTAAGCGCAGCATATATTTCTCTCTCTCAAGCAAAGTTAATTACAGTAGGC
>VDFB02194670.1:0-12243 GCA_007258455.2 Sequoia sempervirens
AAAACCCCATCATCATCATCATCCTTCATCACTCCCATCCCAATCCTCAGCAAGAATTCTCTCTAAATTAAGACAGAGCTCTCGAGGAACCAACTCCCACCCCTCAATTCTCCAGCCATTAGCATGCTCTGAAGCCCATTTCGATAAGCAATCAATGGCTCTATTCCAACCCCTTGGGATGTGAAAAAAATTCACCATTTCCATCAACGAACTAACCTGCAAGATCTGTTGCACAACCATAGCTAACTGCCAACTGACATCCTTCACTTTTCACTCAATAAGAAAATTGATCAAAACCTGGGAGTCAGATTCATAGATGATCCTTCTCCACCCCAAAGCATGAGCCTTCTCCGAGGTGCATAGAATAGTCAACCCTTCCACAAGGTTGATAGTTTGTGTCCCTTCATAGACCGAAAAGAGGAAGATGACCGACCCCAAGGAATTCCTGCCAATCCCCCCAATACTAGCCGGTCCCACATTGCCCCTTGAGGATCCATCTGTATTAATCTTCAGCACACCAGATGGGGGAAGCTACCACTTGCCCACCCTATGAATATTTTTCTTCACTCGCCACCCCCTCTTGACAAATGTAGAGGCCAAAGACAACCCCTGAAACCCCAGTCTCTCCACCACCTCTGCATCCCTTTTCTCTAGCAAGAAATCCACTTCACACTTAGCTTCCATCGTCTCCTGAATCATGCCCAAAATTCTCTGCTAGACTTGCTGCACCAACTTCTTCTCACCCTAAAATATCCTCTAATTCCTCTCCAACCAAATATACCACATCATGAAAATAGGCCCCATAAACCACACCTACTGCAAAAAAGAGGCATAGAAGGAGGCTTACCTAATCCCTGCCAAAAATAAATCAAGGAGGAAGCATGAACACAGGGACTTTTCCAAACACCCCACCAGAAATGCCAGAGCTGGAGGGAAAAAGGGTATAAAAAAAAGATGGGAGGAATCCTCCTCATTAGCCCCACATAAAACACAAAGGGACCCTAGAAGACTCTCTTCCGAATATTATCCCAAGTCAAGCATTTATTCCAAGCCAACATCCAAACAAAACAGTTACATTTTGGCCAGAAAAATTTGTTCCAAACCTTCTTCCACCATTGAACTTCTTCCCCCTCCAACCTATGAGACAATAAAACCTGATATCCATAGGCAACAGTATAGATACCCTTAGGATTGGGAAACCAGGCAAGCACATCTTCATCCTGAAGGGAGCTACAATGTCTACTGGAGAGAATACTCTACAGCTCAGCACAATCTTTTTGCAACCCAACATCCGACCACGCATCAAGGGACTTCCATCTAGCCATTTCCAGCTGACCACAAGAGGAGAAGGATTTGAAATCACTCACTTGTGACCAACCTACCTCAAAAAACCTCTAATAGAGATTCAACGAGTTAGGAAACTAAGAGATGATGGGAGGATAGCCATCCCAAGAGTTGGACCGAAACTGAACCCCAATCCCCATCTTACAAATCCAAAATATCCCCTCTTTAATAAGTGTTGCTCCTTTTCTGAGGGTTTCCCATATCATTGAGCCCTTCCCTACAAGGGGGTATCGAGAAATCTCAGGCTGAGGTAACCCTAGAAGGTACTTTTGAGAAAAAATCTTGGCCCACATCTTATCTTGCTCAATACACCAATGCCACTATAGCTTCGTCGCTAGAGCCTCACTAGTCAAAGTTGACTGTCGCAATTCCAGACCACCATACTGTTTCGGGCTACAAACAACCTCCCATCTAACCAAACTCAATTTGGAAGATACCAGACACCCAACCCAAAGAAGTTTCCTCGCTAGAGAATCTAAGTCCTTGACAAATCCCAAAGGAGCAACCTGGAGCATGCATCTGTAAATGGGAAAAGCCTGCATCACTGACTTGATTAACTAAACCTGACCAACAAAGGATAGCCACCTATGAGTCTAGTGATCAACCTTCACTCGAAATTTATCCAAAATATTCTACAAAGACTCCCTAAGCATTCTACCCACCGAGATAGGGATACCAAGATAAGTCAAAGGGAGAGTCCCGATCTAAAATCTCAACGTTTGGGCAATCCTCTGCTGAATGGGATTCAAAGTGTTGAAGAGAAAAATAGAAGACTTATCCTCATTAATTCATTGACCCGAGACATCCAAGTAGACATCCATCACTCTGTGTAAATTAGTAGCTTCCCACATAGTAGCCATACCCATCAGAGCAGAGTCATCCACAAACTGAAGGTGAGACTGTGGAGGAAAGTTGCCTCCCCATCACCAGCCCTGGATGAGACTTGAATCCACATTTTGTCTAATCAATCACCCCAATCCGTCAGCCAAGAGAATGAACAAGTACAAAGAAAGAGGGTCCCCTTGGCGAAGCCCCCTAGAAGCACCAAATAACTCAGAGTGATCATCATTAATAAGCACAAAGAAGGAAGTTGAAGTAACACAACTCATAACCCATTGGATCCATTCTTCCCCAAATCCAAAAGCCCCAAGAACCTTCCAAAGGAAGGACCACCTAACTCTGTCATATGCCTTGGCCAAATCCAATTTGATAAACATCACCTTTTCTTTGGAGTTGGCCATAGAGTAAATGGCCTCAATTGCTACAACGATCCCATCCAAAATTTTCCTACCTACTAAAAAACCACTCTATTCCTCTAAAATAAGCTCCTCAAGCCCCTTTTTCAACCTGTCAACAATTAACTTGGAAATAATTTTATAATTTGAGTAACACTGGAATCCTGAATGCGATAAGCAAGGAAAGATACTTTTGTTTGCTAGAAACCATATTAGAGTCACTCAAGGACTCAAGTTGGAATCATGAAAAGCAACAACAAACCCGATGCTAAGGAACATTGGAAAACTCACAAACTAGCACATGTCTGGAATCTATGAAGCAACAGTTGATTGAAAAATGATATGGAATTGAATTGAAGTGAAAAGATAAAATAATGAAAACCTAATGCACACAAACAAGAAAATAGTGCATGCATTGATAAATATTCACATCTTCCTCCTATTGACTTTCTCTTTGTGCATATTTTTCCTTGATGTCAAAGTTGATAATATGACACTTTGATCTTGGCATGTTTATTGGTTCAGTTCTGGCACTTTGGTATTATAACTCATGGTGGCACTTTGGTATTGGATAAAATTATGGCTTTGGTTTACATTCAGATTTGTTATATCTTGTGGTACTGATCAAGTTGAGCTTCATGTGTAGTTAAAGGTTATCTTGCTTATACAGGTGTTAGGTTTTGGTATTGGATTTCAGGTGATATCATTTTGTATGTTTGATCAATATATTATTTTGACACTGAATCAAGTTGAACTCTTTTTGGCATTATGTTTTTCAATTCTTACAGACATATACAGGTGACTGCATTGTTACATTACTACTCAGATGGAAGATAATATGTTTTTGGTTCTCTAGTATTTGGCTTCAGTTCACATGAGGTATATTGCTTTCTCATAGGGTTGATACACAGTTAGATTTGTATTATTGGGTTGATTGTTGTATATAGCTTCATAAGCAATGGTATTACTTTGGCTTATCATATCACTTCATACAAAGTGTATTTTGAAATACACTTGGGCCTTCACATTTTACAAGGGTTCAATATTATATTAGATTTCTATTGCATTTATTATAGTTTGATTTAAATTGCATAACACCTTGCACTTAAGCTGACCCTCCATAATGTTTACCGGGCTCACCATGATACAATAGTCATATTGTTTATTTCATATTGGTTTGTTAAAGTTTAAAATAAAAGCCATTTCAATGGTTGTCGGTGATCATAACTTTGGAAATTATTATATTTTTTGACCACAACACACTGAGTATGCTTTATATTACATCGAGCATATCTTATGCATCGACCTTACTAGCTTTCACCGAGCATATGTTATAAAGAATTTTGTGCATATCATATTCATTGAGTTTTCTAATAATGTTGTCGGCCTCATTACATTTACAAGAGAGTTGAATTAGAATGACAACCATCATTTGGATTTTGTTAATGTTTGTTTAGCAGACTTAAACCATCATTGTGTTTGGTTAATGGATCAGACTCCAAATGATTATCATAAAGTAAAATGGGCAGACTAAAGGCATTCAAATGATGTTAGGGGAAATCATTTTGTTATTCTTGTTTTGCTCTAAGGTAACAATAGTGCCGCCATGGAGGGTATGAGACTATAGTTTGCAGCTGGATTTGAAGTTGAATGTTGGATGATTTTTAGTGAGGTTGTTATGAAGATGTTACACAGTCAGCTGGTAAAATTTTGGCTGCCTTGACAGGTAATTGGTTTTAGGTTTGAAAGATATTTTGTTGGTTTCAAATATAGTTGTTTTTGTGGTTAATATTTTTATGGAGATTAGAAATGTGTTAAAGATTAATCTCAGTTTTTACTAACCCAAGTCTGCTCAAGGGTTTTATCATTTTCAGTGGCATTTCATTGATATATCTATAGTTATTCTTTAAAACCCTTGATGGGTATCATGATAAAATATTATTGTTCTTACCAGTTTATAAACCCTGATTATTGATTACAAGTTTTTGACAAGAATGGATAATTGTTTGTAAACATTGTATATATACTTGGCAAAAACATATGACATTGTGATGAGATGAAATAGTCTGAACAAAGTATTGTTCATTGTAATACCATTCTGTAAAGAGGAAAAGTGGGCTCATATTGTTTTCATCTTTGGTTATATTACAAAGATTATTTTGAGTTGGGCATTATTACAAAATCATTTTGTATCCTATTGTAATTTTGTAATTGCAGTTATAAGGTTCTAATAGGTTGCAATACCTTGAGTTTTTGATGAAGTTGGTGCTTCATAAAAGTTATTGGAGTTGGTGTTCCACATTGTAATAGAGTTGGTGCTCTTTTGAATGAATAAAAGGATCAGTTTGCGAGTGGTTTTTTTATACCCCAAGAGGGTTTTTCCACTCAGGAAATCTTTGTATTATGTGATGTTATTTTTGTCTCTCATTCTATTTCAAGTTAATGTGCTCAATTAGTCAATGCTCTAATAATTTTAGTTTGTTTAAAAGACAAGTTAAGTTTGTTCAAAAACCTTCCATAAAGCAAGTTAAACCTGCATTGTGTAAAGTTGAAGTCCTATTTCAAAAAGCATAAATAAAGTTGTTCACAATTTGATGGAACAATGCTACATGATGCTCTTAATATGAGTTGATTCTATTGCATATATTTCTACAAATTTTAAGTGTTCATTTGTTTGGTTAAATCTGCCACATTGTTTCAAGGTCAAAACATTTAAGTTGTGCATTAAAATCAAAGAGTTCAAAAATTATCACTCTGATTCACCCCCCCTTGCAGAGAGAATTCAATTCCAACACCTCCATGATGAAAAATAACCTCAAATTTGTATAGAGGATGGAATCAGCTTTCCAACGATATCTTAATTTTAAAAAATACAAAAATGAATTTAGCCTATAGGAAACGGGTTTTCTTGCAAAAAAAGTTATTTCTGATTTGATTTCTAAAAAGAATGTTTACAATGAGTAGAAAAAATAGAAACCCAAAAATATTTTGAAGCTAAGAACAAAACCCAGAAATCTTTTTTCCTACAAATAAGTGGAAGCTAGATTTTTGAAACAAAAATGAAAATGGCTCCAATAAAATCGACTTGCATAAAACCCTTGTAGATTTGACAAAATATGTTAGATTTTTACAAAATGAAAGTCGATCTTGACTTTCTCTGACGCCTTGGATTCAATGGCAAGGTTCTCAAGACCCCAACTTGCACCCAACAAAAATTTCACGCCAAGATTGGTCCTAGATCTGAGAAGTAGTCTATAGCACTGAAGCTCTAATACCATAGAGGAGTTTATGGTGAACTCAAATACCCCAGAATCACTTGCAATACAAAATAACTTCCACAAGAGAGAAATGACATAAATATTATGCTATCATTTAGATGCAAGAATGCCAAATTGAATATGGCAAAGTACATATGAAGCCTTGCTTATATAGGCAAGGTGGTGAAAATACATCCAAGAGGTGCATTAATACCTACTACTCATAAAAGGTGGGAGGTTATCACCTACTTGGTAAATGATAAAACATGTGGCATAACCTCCTCAAGTGAAGACATGAGAGAGGTGGCACATAAAGCCAAAAGAGGGTGAGAAACCCAACTACCTCATAAACTACTTAAGTAAATACAAAATAGTGGTTGTGAAAGGTGGCACAACAAGCCAAAAGAGGATGTGTAACTCAACTACCCATGTGTGATGGAGTGAGTGACGCATGTAACTATTGTATTTCGCCATGTGTCCTCATATTAACCACTCCAAATAAACCTAAGAAAGCTTAAATAATATGTGTAGGAAAAATAAATACCCCCTAACATAAGGAAATTTAAAAACCTAAACTAACAACACCAACACAAGAGTGATAATTTTTTGAAGTCGGAGATTGGGTCTTCTTGAGATTGAAGTCTTCTAAGCAAATTTCATTAAAGCAACAAAAAAATCATAATAAGTTGTCTCCAAAATATTTGGCCCATAAAAAATCATGCAAAATATAGGAAGTATTGCCTACAAATTGGAGTTACCACCAATAACAAAGATACATCCAATTTTTCATGTTTCTTTTTTGAAGAAGGTAATTGGGCATAATATCCCTACTTAGACAATATTACCAGAGCTTGATGAAGAAGGAAGAATCGTATTGGAATTAGAGTGCATTCATTAAGCATGCACAAAGAAGCTAAGAACTAGAACAATCATTGAGTATCTCATCCAATGGAAGAATTTACCAATTGAAGATGCCACATGGGAGGGCGAGGAGTTCATTCAGAAGAATCCACACTTGGTTAGCATTGAGGACAATGCTTTTATGAAGAGAGGGGCATGCTACACCCTTAATATTAGTGTACGTAGGGTTATGAATGGTTAGTTTGTGGCTATATTAACTCTTGATCAAGTCATGTTATCATTATTATATTGTTATTTAGTTATTTATGTTAGCCTAAGGCTTGTATAGGGCTATTTAAGTTAGCCTAAGTGATATCATAGGCATAAATAAGGTATATATAAGAGATAACTTGAGTCTTATTTTCATATCATATTGTGAATTGCGATATTATTGGAGATATTTGAAGGTTTTCCCCCTTCAAGTGTCTTATTATTCTCAGTTATTATCAAGTATTTGTGGTATATTTCCTATAATATTCTTCTATCGTGCAAGTTATTTCCTTACATTTGATGCTATAAGATTACCACGATACTCTAATTTAGAGTTATATCTTCTAGTTGTGACTATTAATCCAAGGAATCACCACCATTGGAGTCTTCTATGAAGGTTTGGAGATTGTTCGTTTGTTGTATGTGGTGCCTTCTAGTCGCCAACTCTAGTTTGTGACCCTAGTCAAGTATGATGAAGATCACTACATATAAAAGGTAAGAAAATTAAGAATATTGTAACTATATTTTTATTAAAAAAGTGGTTGTTTAGTGATGATTTCCATTTATTAAGAAATTATTATAAAAAATTCTATGAAAGTGTTATTCATAGTACATGTTCGAAGTTGTTTAGTAATGTGTCAATATTGATAATTTAAAATCAATCCAAACATTTACATTTTAAACTTGAGTTTCAAAATCCAAAATAAAAGAAAAAAAAACCTTCAAATCAAAAAACCAATAGGGGACTTTACAAAATGACTATGAAATACCATTGGTAGCTACCATAGATTGCAAGTCATAAGACCTTGGTGGTGAGAAATAGGTTGTTTTATTGGCCAACCTTTGGTAGCCAAAATGTCACAAAGTGCAAGCTAGAGAATGTTGGTTGAGAGATGGCTCCTAGATTTACATTTTAAAAAATATGATAAACCACAATACAATGATCAAGTAGGTAGTTTTTTAATAATACAACAAGTTTACCAATTCTACTTATATATAATATAATCCTATAACCCTCCAATTCAAACTATGTCAAAATTTATAGCTATATCAAGTATTGTCTCTCTCCAAATATTAGATTACTTTGTAAAGTCCATGGTCATCAATCATGTAGCAATAACAATTTTCCCAATGCAAGGTTCAAAAACTAATGTAATTACTCTCTATAAACACTAGTACAAAAATAGAAATAAATGACTAAAAAAACTACTAAAAATTGGTCATGTGACCAGTAGTTTGGTCACATGACCATTAGTAGTTTATTGCCAGTCATTTATAACACGACCAAATTTATGATTAAACTATTTTTAGTCATTTATTGGTTTTTTTGATTGATCAATTTGGTAGTATATTTAGTCATTAATTTAGTAATTTATTTAGTCATTGTAGTCATTTATTTAATTATGGTAATCGATTATTTATTCATGGTAGTCATTTATTTAGTCACTATAGTCATTTATTTAGTCATTGTAGTCATTTTTTTACTCATGGTAGTCATTTATTTAGTCAATATAGTCATTTATTTAGTCATGGTTTAGTCATTTATTTGGGTGAATCAATGATTCAAGTTACAAATAAAATCTAACTTAATTAATCCTCACAAATTTATGCATATAAACTTCAAGTATCATAGATATTTAAATGTTGAAAGAAGCACCATGAAATGAAGATTAAAATGTTTTAACAAATATGATTGATTAAAATTTACTTCATTAATCTTCACTATCAAATCAATGGTTACAAAAATAATGTACCTCACCGACAACTTGGTTACAAAAATAATGTGCCTCATTGGCAACTTGTCTCAATGACTATTATACAACATTTATTGAAGAATTGAAGAATTCAAAAAGAATTTCTTTTCTTGAAAGTTTCATTTGGATTTGAAACTCAAGAACCTTTACTTCTACACCTGCAACACAAGCATTTCATTTGCACTTCAAATGCCAACTCACAAACTGGATTGCTATTTGGGCATAAACAAGCTCTCACGAACTCACAAATTGCACTACAACTAGACTACACTCTAGGCATAAACCTAAGAGAAGCAGTAACATAATGAAATAAAGTAGAATCAATTTTTTCTTTACAATTATTACAAAATAACTTTTACTACAACCAAACTCTTCCTCGTTGCTATTCACCTTTCACTTCTCCAATTTGGTGAGTTGCATACAATAGAAGAAGCAGTATTTATACCTCAAATAAAAGAAAATTGGCATCAGAAACATTACATAGAAATATAAATGATCTATCCCATAAAGCAATTAATCATTTCTCTAAAATGGTAAAGCTTTTTTTATTTATTATCACTTTGATGTCAAGTTTCAAGAACTAATCAATTTATCAGATCCATGTTAAGGGATTCAATATGCTGTTGAATTTGCTACAAGAACTCACATAGAAAATGCACCAATCCACATAATACAAAAGAAAAGAAACACTATCACATCAAATTGACAAAAAAATGATCCATAGGCGTGCTGAGTTACATATCAATAAACAAGACAAAGACATTCTCATATTGAACCTATTCCAAAGGTGCAACAACAAGATATAAGATTCTACTTCTTAGAAAAAAACTACTTTGACTACCAAAAACATTGCAACTCTCTAGGAATTGTAAGCATTTCAAATGATCAAGCAAGAGAATAGTCAAGTTGACTTTGGTTATTGGCTCTACCGATTCCTTCTACGAAATCCATCTGGTGTGGGGCCTAACTTTTTTGGGTTCTATTAATCTTCCCTCAATGACTCTCCTGGTGCAGGAGCACCTAAGGAACAACAGGGAGTTTCATTAGGTAAATAGGAAATCTAGAAGGGTAATTTAGATTTGTTTTCATAAAGGTCATGTTGACCATTGTGTAGTTATCTTAGAGGTGTTTTTGATCTCTAGGAAGGAAGTGGTGAAGAGATGAATCAGTTTTGAAGCTCATTTTTGTTTTAGTTACTAACCTTGTCAAAAGTTAGAAAACACAGTGGATTTTGGTATTGTTGGCTATTAGGTCATGAAGAAGGCCGACCAAAGCAGATAACTAATTGAGGAGCCTTATTTAAGGTGAGCCTTGACCTGTAAACAAGGTTAAAGGGTTTGGTATTAAGGAAACATTGTGAGAGTTGAATAAAAACAGTGTTCTTGAAGGATATTTCTGATTTTTGCTGCGTAACAGAGCTTTAAATGGATTGAAATGATTGCTGTTCTGTAGGTAGAGGGTAGTGTGGATAGAATACTAGTTTTGTGTGCCATCTAATTGCCTTTGTGATTCGTTTTCATCATTTGTTTGTATATAGTTTGATTTCTTCCATTTTCTGCCCTGAACCAGGCAGTTTGAGAAAATGGAGTGCTAGACCACTTTCCCTCCGTACAAATTGTACGGCCTTTTGGGAACAGTGCCTAGACTCCATGTTTGTACATATGTTAGGTTGTAGGCTTTGTGTGTGTGCAGGAGTTGCTAGCAATGTCTTGCCCTAGGCGAGCCAGGCAAAGTCCGGCTAGGGAAGACAAGGAGTGAAAGGCACATATTTTTGCAGGGGTGCTAAGATTTTGGGAAAATTCCTTTTGGAGAATTTAGTTGAGGGTCTTGGTAAGGCTTGGTAGTCAGGAGGAGGCTCCATCAACCCATTTGGTGTGAGAAGACTCTGACAGTTTGAAATCAGCCTGGAGAAGGCTAGTAAACGGTTAAACCCTAGGTTTTGGCCATTTTTTGTGTAAGGGCAGTGTACGGGCAGTACAAATTCAAAACCCTGAAAATCTTCAAGGTGTGGACATGGGAAACACAAACCCCAAGCAAAGAACCTAGGTCATTTGGAGGGTTTTAGAGTAACTTCCATTTTTCTCGGGTTAGGAGGCCTAATTGGGGCTCTAGGCTTGTAGCCTTTTCTAACCCTAGGAAAGGGTTTGGTGGAAGCGATGGAGAGTTGGAGTCTTGTGATTGAACAAGAACCCTAAATAGGTTACTTTGAAGCTTTTACAACATTTTTACACCCCTGCAAGTACCTAATTGAATGTTGAGGGTAATTGGCCTTTAAGGAAGAGTAGAAAGTCAAGGTAGACCTAGTACAGAAGCACATCAAAAGGTGCAGCTTGGTGGAATGAAAAAAGGTTGATAGCAAGGTTAGCTGATGGGGGACCCGGGGGTACCTATACGAAATAGGACCTAAAGGTTAAGGTGGGAAAGTCACCTAGGAGTTCTTGAGAATAAGGACCCAGAGCATGGGACAGTGAGTGTTCCATCCAACCCTACCCTATGAGATTGGTATCAGAGCAAGTAAAAGATTTAGGAAGAATCTTGTATGTCTAAGGTTGAGTCTAGTGATTCTTCCATCATGGTGACAAATGCAGAGTTGGCCAAGATGGTTGAAGAGCAAGAGGAAGACAATAAACTATTGAGGGAAAGAATAGCCCAACTTGAGCAAGCAGTGAAGAGTGAGTAATTTGAAGGAAGGATACCAAAGGAAGAAGAGGTTGCAGAGGAAGACAAGACCCCACTGAACCTAACCTATTTTAGGAGGAGCCTTTCTTGCAGAAGGCATTGAAGCTTTAGTGGGAAAGCACTTGAGAGAATACCACTATTTAGTGGAAAAATGGAAGGCGATCTAGTCATGGATTGGATAGAGGGAATGGAAAACCATTTTAGATGTGATGGAGTCCTTTGAAGCACAAAAAGGTGGAGAAGTGGCCAAATCAAGACTAAGAGGTTCTGCCTTGACATGGTGGAAATTCATTCAGATAGAGAGGGAAAAGGAAGGCAAGTAGCCTATAACTACTTGGAAGGGTATGGTTGCCAAAGTAAAAGAATCATACATGCCAGATGACTATGAGATTCAGCTACATAAGAAAAGACAAAGCTTGAGGCAAAGAGACCAAGATGTAAACACTTACACTAAGGAGTTTCAAAAAATTTGCATGAGGTCTAATGTGACAGAGGATGAGAGTCTCAAGGTGGCTAGATATCTTAATGGCTTGAAGTGGAACATTCAAGAGGAGATGGCTCTTTTAAGTCCTAAGATAGTACATCAGTGTTACCAATTGGCTATCAAGATTGAGGAAAGAAGTAAGAGGAAGCAAGACTAGGCTTCTAAGGGCAGAGGCAAAGGCAGGGATCAAAGGGATCAAAGAGGATAGCGAGGTGGCTACCAAGGTAGAGGCAATGACCAAAGAAACCAAGGAGAGTTTAAATCCATAGATCATGTCAATGAAACACCTTCAAGAGGAGGGTATAACAGAGGTAGAGGACCTCAAGGAGGTTCAAACAGAGGAAGAGGAGCAGGCAAGAGCAATTCATACTTTGCAAATA
>VDFB02194671.1:0-10309 GCA_007258455.2 Sequoia sempervirens
TGTCTTTTTTGCTAACACTTTTCTGTAGAAGGGCGTGTGTGCCCACTTTGGCTGAAAATTTACTTTTTTACTAACACTTTTCTGCAGAAGGGCGTGTGCACCCACCTTGGCTGAAACTTGTCTTTTTTGCTAACACTTTTCTGCAGAAGGGTGTGTGCGCCCACCTTGGCTAAAACTTGTCTTTTTTGCTAACACTTTTCTGCAGAAGGGCGACTGCGCCCACCTTGTCTGAAACTTGTTTTTGTGCTAACGTTTTACTGCAGAGGGGCGTCTGCGCCCTCTTGGGCTGAAAGTTGTTTTTGTGCTAACACTTCACTGCAATGAGGTGACTACGCCCTCTGGGCTGAAATTTGTGCTCACTTTTTTGTAGAAGGGTGACTACGCCCTTGTTTTTACCGCAGTGAGGTGATTACGCCCCTGTTTTTACTGCAGAAAGGTGATTACACCCCTGTTTTGCTGCAGAAGGGCGACTGCACCCCGTGGAAGGTAAAATTATTATCTTGGCTTCGGATTTATTTGCTATTTTTCTCATTAACATTGTTCTTGCAAGGATACATGTGTTTTGTGCTAACTTTTTGTAGCATATTCTTGTGAAGTTGATGGAGAAAGTGGGATAAAATATCTAATATTTGCTTGCAGGGCTATCCATTTGCTCAATTTTTTTTTTTAAATTATCCTTGCTGTTTGCATTAATCTAAAAACATAGTTTAATTAGAGGGAGTAATATTCATTGCTTGCTGTGCTTATCTTTTTGTTACCCGAAAGGAGCATTAGCTTGTTTCCGCTTTCCCCTTGCACTTCGTGTGAGCCTGGGGAGTAGTTGGAAGTGGTTAGTGCTTTCTTTATAGTGGGACCTGCTTGGGGATTTCATCACCCCAAGGGACGATTCTAACCATGCGTACCGGCGGGGTATACAAAGGAGGGAGAGCGAAAGTTGTACCCCAATCCAGTCATGTCGTAATTGGCAGAGCGTCGAAGCTAGGGTGATACCTAGATAGACATGAAGAGTTGGTCTGAGCCCTTCAGTATCTCGCTAGGGTTTCCGACTCACGCTTGTGACGGGCTGGTGTTCATGGTTGTGCCTCATGTACCGAGAGTATATCGAGGACTCCCTAGATACCTTGTGCATCCTAGATTAAGACCACTTTGGCCATACCCTTAACACTAATCATAGGGTTGTATTTGCTTGAGAGTGTTTTCTTGTGAGAAACCAGTGAACTTTTGATGATTTGGCCTTATCATTATCATTTTAAAGTCCTTTCCATAGTCATTTGCATCAAACCAAGCCTCTATTTTACTGTAGAAAGGTGATTATGCCCTTGTTTTTACCGCAGAAAGGCGATTATGCCCCTGTTTTTACCGCAGAAAGGCGATTACACCCCTGTTTTTACCACAGAAAGGCGATTACGCCCCTATTTTACCACAGAAAGGCGATTACGCCCTTGGTTTGCTGCAAAAGGGCGAATTTGCCCTCTTGAACACCCGAAATTGCCCCATTTGGATCCATTTAGCCTCTAAACCATCATTTAACCATTCCCAACCATTACCTCATCATCCCAAGCCTTCATTTTGTCACTTTAAATCTTCAAAAAAACCCATTTGACCATTTTAAACCTCCATTTCATTATTCCAAACTTTCGTTCAACCATTCTAGGTCCCCATACATTCTCCACAATTATCCTTAATCCCCCATTCATTCTAATTTCTCCCTAATCCACCAATAATTTCTTACCATTTGCATCTCCAAACACCATCCATAACCAAACCGTCCTAACCTTGTATTACAAAGTGGTTACCCAAATTGACCATAGCGCTTGAACTTGATTATTAGTCTTTAACTTTGACCCCAATCAATTTGCCTCCATCTTGAGGCAAATTCAGTGGTGTAAGTTATCATCTTCGACCTAATCAATCCATTCCTATCTTAAGGTGGATTCGGTGTCATAATCACCCTCTTAATTAATTAAAGCTCTTGGTTGTTAAGGGTAACTTCCTTTGATCAAACTGAAGGTCTTCCTCTCATCTCTTACCATCCAATAGTCTAAATCTAATCAAATCCAATCCAATCAAATCCAATCAAATCTAATCCAATCTAATCCAATCCAATCCAATCAAATCCAATCCAATCCAATCTAATCTAATCAAATCAAATCCAATCAGATCCAATCCACTCCAATCCAAATCCAATCCAATCCAATCTAATCAAATCCAATCCAATCAAATCCAATCCAATCTAATCTAATCAAATCCAATCCAATCAAATCAAATCAAATCAAATCAAATCGGATCCAATCCAATCTAATCAAATCAAATCAAATTGGATCCAATCCACTCCAATCCAAATCCAATCCAATCCAATCCAATCCAATCAAATCCAATCCAATCCAATCCAATCCAATCCAATCAAATCCAATCTAATCCAAATCTAATCCAATCAATCGCAATCCAATCCGATCCAATATATCCCAACAAAATCTAATCCAAATCCAAACCCCATCCAAATCACACCTTATCCAATCTCAATCAAATCATTTGACAAAGGCATTAATCTGCTCATCCCGCATTTGCATGCCCATTCAGACCCGTTCATAGGCAAAGAAAATGGCTGACCGTCAAGCTCAGAATCCCCAATCAAACAACCCTCAAGATCCCAAAAACACAATCAACGTCTCATCAGATCCTAACAAGGGTACCAACATCACTCATGATCCCCATAATGGTACTTCATCGCACTCTAACACTGAGAATCAGAATAACTCGCCACATGGAGAAGAGAGTATGGTTAATCAACCTGAACTCACACTTGAGGAACATTTTAGTAATCCCGCCAATGTGCAAATGACCGACCGTTTGCTTGAGAAACATGGGGAAGAAATCTTGGCCCACCTCATTGAGAAGGGTGTTAAACCCCCCTCCAATGTTGACTTGTCCAAATATAGGGGTGTCCCATCTAACGTACTCCAAGAGTCCCAAAATGCACCCTAAGGTTCATATTTCTCCAATGTTCCTCCAGTCGAGGGTTGGCATCAACCTGAATTTGGTAATGTCATTCTTTATCAGGTTAATTATCCCCCACATGCTTCAACCTCAGCTATAGGTGGACCTCAAGTGCCTGATCCCAATAATCCTTTTGCTTACGACATGCCACAAAGTGTTCCGCATCCCCTGCCATTAACATTAACAACACCTCCTCCTTCCAACCAACCTCCAGTCAACATTGGGGGCACCTCCTTTGCCACATCGCTTCCACCCCCTGGGACCACCAACATGCCACCTCAACAGGTTCACCAATCTACCATTCCACCTCAATTACCTCCACAAGGCACACCCCAGCTGAACATTCCGAGCGGTACCCAACAACCCCCTTTATAAAACACGCCCACGCTACCTTCGCCATCTCATCTGCAACAATTTATACACAATGCTTTGGCCTCTTCACAACAACCATCCTACCAATCACAAGGCAATCCATCTCAACCTACTGCCCAAACCATATCTCCTTTTCTCGTGTCCCTTTTGCGTCCAAAGGTTCAACCACAACATAATATCCCACCTCAGTCCATACAACACTCAACGCCACAACAACAACCTCCACAGCACTACTACTACCACAACCAACAACAATTTCCCCAACAACCGCTTTATGCAACCTCTCCACAATCACAACAATACCCTCAATACCAACAAACCAACACGCAACGTCCCATCCAAGCCCCTCAACAACCTACCCCACACTTTTACCCAACAAATCCATATTATGCCCCACAACAACAGCCTCTGTATCAACAACATCCCCCATCTTACCAGCAAGCCATGTCATCATCCAATCATCCAAACCTATATTTCAACAATCTGACAACCTTTCAGCAAGATCCTTCATCATTCTATCATCAATATCCCCCCAACCCACCACCAGCTAGCTCGGACTTGTTGGAAATCAAAGCTGCACTTAAGGATCTTCAAGCTGGGGCTACAAAACAATCATTTAAATTTGAAGATATATGCCCATATCCGTTTGATCCCTCCATCTCATTGATCCCATTTCCTAAACATTTCGAGATTCTGAAATTTGACAAATACAAGGGAGACAAAGACCCTAAGGCTCACTTGCAAGAGTTTTATTCATAGTGTCAAGAAGTCATGTACAGTGATAACTATCTCTTGCGCTTGTTCCCACGAAGCCTAGCAAGCCATGCCCTAGATTGGTTCATGACTCTCAAAAAGGGGTCCATAAAAACTTTTGCAGACTTATCAGAGAAGTTTGTATCCTATTTCTCTTTCAATTTGCAAAAGGATACAGACACCTTAGATCTCCTAAAAGAGAAACAACGGGATGGAGAAACCTTTACCAGCTACCTCCAACAGTGGCGTGCATTAGCTAGTCGAATGAAAAATCCTTTGAAAGAAAAAGACATGGTCACCCTTTTCGTGGAAAATTATCATCATGACATGGCCCACAATTTTAGACTACACTGTGTCACCACTTTCGCTGAGATAGTGGAAAAGGGACCTATCCTTGAATGTGCCCTTATTGCCAAAGGACACATCAAAATATACAGTCATGATAAAGAAAGGTCATTTGGAGATAAACCACGATTCTGGAACAAAAACAAGAATGCGGTCAACGATGGAGTGACTGACACCAAACATGTCCAAGTGGCTAATGCGTCCCAAAGGCAACAGCAGCCTGTACCCAACGCCATATCTGTACCACAGGGGGCACCTCGTCCCCCTCAATAGTCAAACCAAAAAAATCAGGGGAACACCAAATGTCAATACGCCTAATTAGGTGAACCCTTGAGTGTTGTTTTTAATAAATTGTTGCAAATCAATTACCCCATCACATACCCTGTCACCAAACCATTCGATGAGTCCAAACCCAAGCCGGCATGGTTTAAAGAAAATGAATATTGTGACTTTCATAAAATCAAGGGACACTCTTTGAATAAGTGTCAGGGTTTGAAAAATTATGTTCAAGATCTCATTGATTGAGGAGATATCAAGGTTGACCCCAGTCAACCTTCGTCGTCCAATGCTCAACTGCAAATCTATCAAAATGCCTTCCCAAACCATAGTCAAGGTCCTAGCACCTCCAATAGTAATCCCCAAAACAACAACACAAATAATGTGAATTACAAAAATGTGCCCTTCAATTATGAAGGTGTTATTCATTACATTGAGCAGGTGGAACCCCGAGTATCCATGATACACGTTAAAGCCAAAGACCCTCAATGTGCTGTGACTACACGACGAGCCCGCATCACCGTCCCTACAGCCACTGCACCCATCCAACCCACTCCTGTAAACTCTCAATATAACATCCTTGATCACCTAAGGAAGACCCCCGCTCATATATCTATTCTAGATTTGCTTAAGTCTTCCCTGGTACATCAAGAGATCCTCAATAGAGCCTTGCAGGAAACCCATGTCCCAAATGACATCGACCCCACACAATTCCAAGCTTTGGTGGGACACTTGGCTTTGTCTCATCACCTCCACTTCAGCCAAGATGATATGCCCAATATCGATGTCAATCACAACCGCCCCCTACATATCAAAGTCATAGTCGCCCATCATAAAATAAAAAGGGTCTTGGTAGATAATGGCTCTGCCCTCAACTTATGTACTTTGAAATTCATAAAACAGGTAGGGTATACTCAAGTAGACCTAAGCAACCAGATAATTACAATCAAAGCTTATGAAAATGTAGAGAGAAATTCAGAAGGAATCATCAGTCTCCCTATCCAAGTGGGACCTGTGCTCCAATATACTACCTGTCATGTCCTTGATCTAGACTTACCATATAATATCCTCCTTGGCCACCCATGGCTCCATGCTATGCAAGCCGTCCCATCCATGTACCATCAATGCCTCAAATTCCCAGTCAATGGACACAAGATCACCATCTATGCCAACCCCCAACTGTTTGAATATTGTTGAGCTTTAGAAGCATCTTTTCCCCATTTGCATTATTGTCCTGGGGTCGAAATGGGGGCATCCCAATCGTCATCCTCCAATCCATCATCCACCGTGATCACCACTCCATCCTCCGCCACTAATCCTTCAGTCACTAGAGTCCAGATCATTGACAAAGGGTGTGGTGAGTATGAGATGCATACGACTCTCAATGTAGCCACCATGCCACCATCACCACATGAGTACGGTCAACCTTCACACGCTACACAAAAGGAGGACAAGATCATCACCTTCAGTGGTAAAAACATTCCTACTACCACTTTCAGATCTCCGAGTGTCAAGGTCGATGCACCAGAGGAAGACATAAGCCAATGGGTCTACCGAGACGAGCCTGAACCAAAAACTCCTCTAAAGAAATATTTTCAGGAAAAGTATCCTTGGCCAACAAAGTTCATGGAAAAATATAACTACCAAGGTAGAGGCCTAGGTAAAGAGGAACAAGGGCGATTGCAACCCATTGATACACCACAGTTACCAAAGAAGGTAGGAATTGGATATGACAGCAAACAGAAAAGCCTTGCAACATCATTTAATACTTCCAATGGTATCATCATGGACGATGGCTCATTGGCAGACATACCCGAGGAGAAATCCATCATACATGCGTACGATGATGTTGATCACACTGACTTATCGTCCATGTTCGAATGCCTATCCGTTTGCACCATCAGCCTATCCCTTCGTCACCCTGAACTCATTGATTGGGACCTACATAACACCACACCTGTCGGTATGTCTGCGGAAACATATGTCAACCTTATGGGATTGGGGGAGGATGAACACTCCAGTCGCAAAGATAAAAGTAAGAAAAATAAAAAATGGTCATCTAGTGAAAACCTCCCTTAGGCACTTCCTGACCTGGAAAAAGTAAAAATAAAGGATGCATCTGATGGCGAAAACCTCGAAGAGGTGCTGGAAGATGGAGATGTTCATCTTCCCCTTATAGGAACTCAGCTATCTGCCAGATCATCTATCCTGATTGAAGAGACACAAGAAGTTAATTTGGGAACTGCTGAAAGTACGAAGATCACCTATGTAGCCAAGTCACTCTCCGAACAAGAGTATCTGATCTTTGTGCAGCTACTCCGAGAAGGAATCATCAACTTTACCTGGTCATACTCAGACATGTCGGGCTTAGACCCTGCTTTAGTGGTTCATCACTTAGATATTCGCCCAGACGCCAAACCTGTCAAGCAAAAACTCCGTAAGATGCATCTGCAAGTCGCATTGTTAGTTAAGAAGGAATTGGAGAAGTTACTGGATGCGGGTTTTATCAGACCTATTGACTACTCTGAATGGATCTCCAATATAGTTCTAGTTGCCAAACCCAACGGCGACATTCGGGTCTGCACGGATTTTAAGGATCTCAACAAAGCCTGCCCGAAAGATGATTTCCCTCTTCCTAACATTGACATGTTAGTCGACCTAAAAGCAGGACATGAGATGTTGTCCCTTATGGATGGCTTCTCCGGTTATAACCAGATCCGAATTGCACCTAAAGACCAACACAAAACCGCCTTCACAACTCCTTGGGGCACCTTCTGTTACAATGTTATGCCCTTTGGTCTCAAAAACGCGGGGGCAACGTATCAGAGAGCCATGACGGTTATCTTCCATGACCTCATCCATATCATCATGGAATACTATGTTAATGAACTATTAGGGAAGTCCAAAACACGAGCAGAACATCCGGCCATCCTGAAGAAGATATTTGAGCGGTTAGAACATTATAAGTTGCGGCTGAACCCAAAAAAGTGTGTCTTTGGGGTCACATCAGGGAAATTGCTGGGTTTCATAGTCTCTCGCAGAGGTATTGAAGTTGATCCAGCCAAGGTAAAAGCTATCTTGGACATGCCACCTCCATGCAATTTAAAGCAGTTAAGGAGCCTCCAAGGAAAGATGCAGTCCATCCGTCAATTCATAGCCCAGCTTGCAGATAAATATCAGCCATTTACCCATCTTTTGAAGAAAGATTCCACCTTTCGATGGACTCCACAGTGTCAAATGGGTTTTGATAAAATCAAGGAATATTTAGCTCATCCACCGATTTTGATGCCGCCTATTCTAGGAAAACCCCTCCTACTTTATATCTCTGCTACCTCAGTCGCACTGGGGGCATTATTAGCGCAGCATGATGAGTCACTCAAGGAAAGGGAAATCTACTACATCAGCCGAACACTAGTTGGCTATGAGTTAAATTACTCCCCTATGGAAAAAGCTTGCCTAGCACTGGTTTTCAGTACACAGAAACTTTGCCATTACATGCTTAGTCACCTAGTCAAGTTAATCGCTAAAATTGATCCCTTGAAGTATCTGTTATCTAGAACCACTTTGACTGGCCGCATGGCCAAATGGGTCATGCTCCTTAGTGAATTTGACATAGAGTATGTAGAGCGCAAAGCCATAAAAGGAGAAGTTATTGCTGATCAATTGGCTAAAGCACCATTGGTAGATGCTTACCCCAGACAACTGAATTCGGGATGAAGAAATCTACCGCGATGGCGAAGCACCGGCGTGGGCGTTATATTTTGATGGTTCATACACTCATAATGGATCTAGAGGCGAGAATTCTATTAGTCACTCCTCCAAGGTGACTACATCCAAAATCATTCATGATAAGCGTTTCCACTGGCCCGCCAACAATATGGCGGGAAAATGCTTGACTCTCCTCACTGGCCTTAGAATTGCAAAACAGTGGCACATTACACATTTGAAAGTCTTTGGGGATTCCTTGTTGGTTATCAGACAAGTTAATGATGAATTCCTCACAAAAGATGACAAACTGTTACCCTATAAACGCATGGTGGACGATTTCAAGAAATATTTCACCTCCATACAGTTTGACCAAATCCCTCAGGTGCAGAATAAAGCAGCAGATGCCATGGCCACTATTGGTTCTTTGATTGACATGCCCAAGGATCGAATAGAGTGTGAGTTTCTTGTCGAACAATTGTTAATCCCTGCATATGATGTTCCTGACACTGACATGGTGTGCGATGTTGTAGGTCCCACCTCCCCGTGGTACCAAGACATATATACTTACCTCCGTGACAATATCATACCCCTAGAACTTACATGCAACCAATGTAAATCCTTTATCCATCATTCGTCCTGATACATCATTGTTGGTGATATGCTTTATCATCGTGGGTATGACGGAATCCTTCTGAGATGTCTAAATGAGACCGAGGCCCAAACAGTACTAACGGAAGTACATGGTGGTATTTGTGGGGCTCACTCAAATAGTATGGCTCTGGCCAAAAGGATCTTACAGGCTGGATACTATTGGCCTACATTGGAACACGATGCTTGCAAATTTGTAAAGAAATGCCTTCCATGCCAACATCATGCGGATTTGATCAACGCTCTAGCACAAGATCTTCATCCTCTCCTAGTACCATGGCCATTTTCTCAATGGGGTTTTGACTTGATTGGAAAGATTCACCCACCATCATCTGACAGCCATACATTCATCATCACCGCAACTGAGTACTTCACCAAATGGTTGGAAGCAATGCCACTCTCCCAAATCACCGGTACTCAGATTTCTAAATTTATCCTCTACCATATTCTCTACAAATATGGTATCCCATCCACCATCATTTCCGATAACGGAAAGCCATTTAAAAACCAAGCCATGAAACACATCTGCGACACTTTCCATATTCAGCATCGTTGGTCGACGCCTTATTATCCTCAGGGTAATGGTCAGGTAGAAGCGACTAACAAGACCCTCATCCGCATCCTCAAAAAGGTTGTCAATAACATTGGACGAGATTGGCACCTTCACATTCATCCCGCCCTCTGGGCATACCGCACATCCATTCGCACCCCAACAGGTGCCACCCCATACTCTTTAGTATACGGTGCTGAAGTCGTCTTACCAATCGAAGTTGAGCTCCCCTCATTGAGAATTTCTTTGAAGAACCTCATCAGCGAAGAAGACGCCCGCGTTGCATGGCTTGCACAACTAGAGTTACTGGATGAATGGAGAATACGGGCCTATGATCACCTACAAGCATACCATAATTGCCTCAAGCATCATTACAATAAAAAGGCCTGCCCTATACAATTCCAAGTTGGTGAGCTTGTCCTCAAAGAAGACCAACGCACTTAGCCAGACCATGACAAGAAAGGAAAATTTGAGGCAAACTGGCTAGGGCCGTATATCATCACTGCCAAATATAGATCTGGAGCCTATAGGTTGACTACTCTAGAAGGAGATCCCCTTAACGAACCTGTCAATATTCTCCATCTGAAAAGGTTCTACACTTAAGTCCGCATGATCTACCCTATCAAAAAAATTAAAAAATCAAAAAAATCAAAAAATCAA
>VDFB02194672.1:0-22661 GCA_007258455.2 Sequoia sempervirens
ATACCATCATCCATTCTTGGCTCACCCTTATCCTGCACTCAGTGGGAGCATGGGGTTAGGTAACTTTGTCCTTTTATGTCACTTTTCAATGCTTCTTTTGGCTAGTTGACCACCTTCCATGTATATGTAAGAGAAATATTGGGATGTGGATGATGTGCCTTAAATTGGCTTGCATGTGACATACTTTTCTTTCTAGATTTAGCATTGTATTTTTGGGGGAAACCCCTCCCTCCTTATCCATGACATAGCTTTATTTCAGAAATATATGACTTGGCATAGGGTTTTTCGAGAAAATATCTCATGTCATAGAAGAAAACATTGGCTACTTTAAATCAATTACTCACAACAATGGTGTTAGCAACCACTTTAAAGTGGGGGCATACATCGATGGAATCTTTCAACATTTTACATATTTCATGGCGTGTTTTTCTTTTTTCTTGTGATGTGTCCTTTTCTTTGTGGTGTCATTGGGTTTGATGCCCTCCAAGAGCATGATATTTCTAAGCATATGATCTCCCTTGGTGGCATGATGTCAAATGAGAGGCATCCCATAAGTGGCAATCTGATACTCTTTGACTTGTCCTCTCTTGGAGACATTAGGCATAATGTTCCCTAAGAAGAAGACCTTACATGAACAAAGCAAAATCCCCTTTAAAAAAAACTTAGAGACATGACATTCAAAAGCATTCATAAAAGCATTGCATTGTGGTGCCTTATTGAAGTTGTTAGGAGGATAACTTCAGTATGGTATGGGAGGCTAATATGATTCTCTCATTTGCCACCTCATTGGGATAACTCACCTAGTAGACAACCTAAGGTTCTACTACCCCAAAGTGAGCACACATGTTATGAAAAAACAACCTAGATGTGTTCCACACCACATTGGACTATCGAAGCTTGATCCTTTTTCTTGGAAAAAAAACCACATTCCACATTGTGTTGGAATGATCAAAGCTCTATCCTTTGTTTTCCTTTCTTTTTCTTGGTCCTTGATAGGGTAAGACTATGTCCCATTGTTATTGATGCATAATTAAGTGTCTTAAATGTCTACTTTAGTGTGAGTTTTTCATGGGGGAAAACTCTCACTAAAGTGGGGGGAAAATGTAGTGTCAAAAAAAGTAACCCGTTTTCATGCTTAGTCTAGGAATTAACAATTAAAGATAAAATGTACTTAATTGTGCCTTGTTTAGGGAGTTGTAATTTTTTTTATTATACTTTCACACTAATCTACGGCTTCATTAATTAATTGAGATTAATTAGAGCTTAATTGGCCCCTTTAATTTAGATCCAAGCCTTATTAATTACATTTTCTGAGGGATCTATCCCAACACCCATTAATGATCTTGCATAACATTTATATTGGAAAATTTGGAGTCCTAAAAAATTGTGCTAGGATCCATTCACCACTTTGGGAAAATATGTCATCCTAACCTAGGACACCCTTTTCTGGCATATTTGAGGTGGGTTTTTAATGTTATTTCACCTCCCTGAAGTTTGGTCCTAGAAAATTGTGCTAGGACCCATTCGCCACTTTGGGTGAATGGGTCCTCCTTACCTAGGACCCACATTTTTTAACTTATTTGTGGTGGGGTTTTAATGATTTTGAATCCTAGATCTGATTTCGGCTTGGATTATTTGAATTTTGTGGTTAATCCTTGGATTTAGTATAAATAAAAGGTTAATTCACATAGTTTCACCTAAGAAAATTTATGTGACTTCACGAGATCAAGAGAAAGAGCATTATAGAGCATTATAGAAAATTTCAAAGGAATTCAAGGAAATATTCTCAAGGTTTTATTGCAACAATCCAAGATCATTTCATCATGTCAAATGCATAGTGCATCAAGCATGTGGTTGAGATAATGTTGTTGATGTAGCATTCAATATCTAAGTTAAGCATTGTTTCATATCTAATTCGAGATAAAGATCTTAATTTTACATGGCCACCACATGTTAGATTGTAGATTTACATTCCAAAACAACATCCAAGGTATCATCATTTCATGTTTCATGTTTCATGCTTCTATTTCATTGTTTCACGATAAGGTTTAATTACCTAAATGGGGTTTGACCAAGGAAAACCCCTATTCTCTAACAAACAACAAGTTTTTCTCCTCTTTGATGTGTGATTGCAGGTTTTAGGTTGAAGATCAAGTGAAGAACAAGAATTAAGCAAAGTTGAAAACTTGCAAATTTGTCATCTACATTGCAAGATCATGGAAAGGTATGTAGAGAATTTGTTTTAGAATTTCAGGAGCTAGTCACCTAGGAGTTGGAAGTGCAAATCTTCAAGAACATAACCCATAAATTAGTTTTCTAAAATCCTAATAGGGACCCATTCACCACTAAAGGTGAATGATTCCTCAGTGAGGCCTAAAGCAATGGACATCTAGAATTTGGTGTTGTAGATTGAGTGGAACCAAATCTAGAAACCACTTTTGAGAAACCCTAATAGGGACCCATTCACCACTTTGGGCGAATAAGTCATCAGTGACCTGAAAACAACATTTTTTCAATAAGGTATAGATTGTCTCAGCCTCTTAAAACTTCCCTCATTGTTGGTATAATAGTTAGGATTGATTTCTAACTGTTATTTAGGCATTTATCCCTCATAATTGAATTAAACACCCCTAGGAAAACATAGTGTCTTATCATCTTGTTCATTCATTTTGATAAACCCTTATTTTCCATTTTTCACTATTATCCTCATCTAGAGCATAGATGAATTCACCCTCTAGATCAGCTTCTCCTTCTTCATTTGAAGATTCAACTTCTCCATTTTCTTGATATGTAAATTCTTTTTGCATAAATAAGAATCCATTACCCTCAACCACAAAGGCGCAATCATGGTCACCATCTAAGCTATCACTAACATCAGATGGATCACTTTCTTCTTGTGTGTATAGGCTATTTTTTTTCTTAAATTTTACTTTCTTCTTTGGGAAGAAGGGTTTCTTCTTTTCACTATCCTCTTCTTGCTTAAAGTTGTCCTTTTCACTATAGGGGATTTTAGTATTAAATTTTCATATCTTACCATAGTTAAAGAATCTTCTCAATATTTTTACAAAGTTGGCTTCTTCTTTATCAAAATCCTCAGATCCAAATGTAGATTTTTCAATCTTTTCCTTTTTGGCTACTTTGGATCTTGTTGCTTTCCCAAATCAACAGATTCAATGAACCCTATAAAATATCCACTTTCTAATACTCAGACTCGAAGATGGATTTGGCCAACTAACAAGATTCATTCAAAGACTGAAATCTCCTACACTTCTGGCTCTATAGGACAAAGGTGTGTCCCCCTTCACAATGCCTAAAGACATAATTCAATTATGTACATACATTGCATTTTATAGCAGATAATTCCCAATTAAAATATATGAAAGAAAGTCTTGATAACTTCAAATTTGGCTACATTTTTGGTATCTCAACACTCACTCAACAATTGGTAAGCAAAATTCAACACTAAACCTAAACCCAACAACATAAATTGAAATGATTTTGAATTAATAATTTTTTTATGAAAATCCATTTAGCTAAATGAAAAATCAGTGCCTAATTTTGGGCCATGGAGTCAAATATATAATTATAAAGAAAACTTCATCAGTAAATAAAATTCAACTAGTGGATTCAAAACTGTTAATTCCTTACACTAATATATCCACTCTTGTTGTTATCCAAATTCTTCTTACATATCCACCTTGCACACTTAAAATCACAATTATCTGCTCAAAGTAATTTAACTACTTCTTTGAAATAGAACCATGAACAAACAACACAATCTCATGGAAATTGAGATGAAAAATTCAAAATACTTTGTATATTAAATTCATATGACTTAAAGTATACAAATCTAGAGACAATTTGATGACAGTCATGATCTATTTACACAATTTGGTCGATATTTACTCATGAAACTTAGCTATTACAATTTACATACTCAATTCATGACTCAAATTCAACATTATTTCTAGCTACCAAGCCCATACAAGAATTCAAAACCCTTTACAATCAGGAAAGAAAGAGAATAAGAAGAAACAAAAGAAACCCTAAATTGAATCCAAGGTAGACACATGGCATCTTCAACTCCCTTGATTCTACAGTAGAATGACACTTAAAAAATATGTCTTTACTCTTCATTTTCCCTCTTCTTTGTATTCATTTGCAAATCCCATGCATCTTTTTACCCTACCTATAAAAAGTCATTTATTGGACTCATTTTCACTTTCAAGTGAAAAATATTACTTCTGGGTGAAAATTCACTCACCCATCTGCCCTTTTACCTTGTAAGTTATTTTTTTCCATATGTAATTTAATTTTGGATCATGAGAAATGGTTGCTAGACACTTTTCAACTCACAGGTAGACTGACAAATGTTTAAAACTATAACTAAGGTAAAAAACCAGGTTAGCATAAAATAAAATTCTTAAAAAAAAAACCTAGCTAAAAAATGAAGTACAATGGGGGAAAATAGCATACAAACAAAGAACAATTTTACCAAACAACCTTCACGCCCTCCATGATTGACCTTCATTTCCCTTCTCCATTTTCTGCAAAATTATGTTTTCCCTCAAATTTCTTGTTAGCAACTATGACTATGACAAGACCTAAGCCAATATTGAAGGATTTGATCTAAAATGTAAGTGTACTCAAATTTATCCAAGCATGAAGAAGTGCAAGCCTAAAGTCTGAAGCATGAAGTATGAAATGATGAAGTGCTGAAGTCAAGAGATGAAAAAATATCCCTAAATGAGATTGACATTGCCTTTTTATAAGAACGTCAATTTTGGGTGAATGGCTAGAATTCTCAATTGAGACATGTCGTAAGATCAAAGGCTAAAATTGCATGTGACAACTAAAAATTAGGGTTAGGGAAAAATTAGGTTAAAATTTGAAATGGAGGGTTGAGATTTGATTTTGGGAAAATCAAATCAAAGGTTAAGAATGCATGTGATAAGAAGATATTGTGCATGGAAAACAAAGTTGTTGGAGAATCAAATAAGAATTTAAAATTATTTGATTCAAGAAGTGATGTTGACCTTTTGAATTAAAAATTAATTTAATTCAAAAGTGGTGGCATCATGTGACAGTAAATAATGCTTTTAAATTATTTACTTGGAGGGAAAAAGGAAAGTGGACAATTTTTTTAAAATAATTTTATTTAAAATTAGAAAAAGCAAAGGTGGATAATAATTAAATAAATTATAGGAATTTATTTAATTATATGAAGACATAAGAAATTAATGATGTATTTGAATAAATAAATAAATTTTATTTATTTGAATAATCAGGAAGAAATAGTGGCCAAATAATAATTAAATAAATTTAGGAATTTATTTAATTATAGAGAGACATAGGAAATTAGCGACATATTTAAATAAAATAAATATAATTCATTTATTAAATAGTCGGGAAGAATAAAAGATATGAATTAATTAAATAAATAAGAATTATTTAATTCATAGTTGAATTTGGACTATAGGACATAATTAAATATTTTAATTATGTTGGGAAGAAATATGGCAAAAAATAAAGTTTGCAGGCCTAGGTCAATTTTATGTGTCTAGATTTTTCCCCTCTGTCATAATCCAGTTTATCGTATTGTGACAAAGAAAATTCAGTCAAAAATATGCCCCAATAAAAAATAGGATGAGGAAGAATGACAACAAGGTAATGGTATGTCCCCTTGAGAGGACATGTGGGTTCAAAGAACATGAGTGTGCTCTCGAAATGGACAAGGAGACTAGAAGATGAAGCAAAAAAGCATAGGGGAAAAAAATAAATAAGGATGATGAAGATGCAGATTAGAAGAAATGTTAGAGTGGAAAAGATGAATGGTAGGATGAGAAAGAAACCTTCAATATTTTTCCAAAGTACTAATAGGTATTGCATTAATCATCATTGGGTGTTAAAATGACACAAATGGACAACAAACACCATGGTATGACATAGACCAAGGTGTGCAAGGTCATCCACTTGCAAAATAGATGTAGACAAGGAATGTCCTAACTCGTACTAAGGGCTAAGTTGCCCCTGTCTTTTTTCCAAGACAATCCAAAGACAATAGTCAAAGAAAAGAGTCTAGAGACATCATCACTCCTCTAAATCCTTCATGGGACATCCTCGAGGAACTTGTAACTTGACTCATAGAAAAATTCGAAAAGAAAGATAAGACAAGACAAGCCACAATGTCAACAACCAGTTAGAATTTTTTCCAAAATTTGATTTGTTTGATGGTTAATTGACTAGGTGATTGACAGGTTGAATGTTTGACAAATCCTAGATTCAAGAAAGAGACATTTTGTATAAGACGTTGAGTCTAGTTTCTACCATGTGACCACCTGTATAAGGAAAATGACGAGGTTTGACTAAATGACAATGTCTTGTTTCAAGAAGGACACATATTGTATAAGACATAAGTTGACTAGTTAACGGTTTGACTATTTTGATAGTTCGTTTGGTTTGACTAAGTGATGTCATTAGCTTACTGTATTATTTTTGAAAGAGGAAAAAATGAGTTTTACAGGGACCCGAAACTACAAATTTTACAAATAAAAGATAGGATTGTTAAAGACACCAAAAGCAGAAAGGTTGTAAAAATAACAAGACAAGTCCATAGCCACCAAAAAGGCTAGTGAATGCCACAAAACCAAAAAACTAGACAAAATGCCAGCAACAATTAAATTTGGGCCTTTAATAAATCCGCAGTCTCAGCTTCCAAATCGTTCATATCCTAAACCCCCCTCTTTAAAATCTAAACCATCTGGGTAGTAGGAGGCACTTTCATTTTAATGTTGGCATGAGTTATTTTTGAAATACCTTGGTCCTCGTTCTTTCTTTTCTCCTTGTCCTCTTCCAAGTCAACAACTAGTGAGCCCTGTTGTGTCTTTTCCAGCCTTTTAGACATTGCATTGATGATGATGGAATTGTGCCTAACCATTTTATGGTTTTTTTCCACAACAGTTTTCATGTTATTTTTTATTTTGACCATTTTAGGTTCTAGAGTCTTGTACTTATCCTCAATTTCACCTTCTCATTTTCCAGTATTGTTCTTTTTTCCATTTTCCTTCATTTTTGAAAGCAGCCAGCTTCAGTTCTAGTTCCTCTGACTTGCTATACAAAGCCCTATTTCTTTGATTAAGATTATTAATTTCTTGATAGGCCCATTTCAAAACCCTAAAAAATGTCACCAATCCCATTTCTTGTAGAGGCAATAATATCGCTAGACTGAACTTAGTCTAAGATGAGGTTAACATCATCTAGGTTGGGGGAGCTAGGAAATTTGGTACCATCAGCTTTGAAAGAAGCGGGAGGGGGGCACAAAATTTATGCTAACTTCAAGGTTCTCAGCTTTGTCCTCCAAAGAGTCTGCAGAGTAGGAAACCAACTTATTGGCAGGGAAGCCCTTGAGAGTAGGATTCTTTAAGAGGATAGGGCAATCAGGGTAGGCTTCAGGGTTAACTTTAGCAAGCTGGGGTTTCCTAGGCTGGGTGGGCTTCAACAATTCTCTCCTGGTAAGGTTGATTCTCCAACACCCCATTGTCTGTGTCATAGTCCTCAGATGCAGTGGAGGCAATAGGTTAGGATAAATCCAACATGCTTTGATAGTGTTCATATATTAACCTAATAAAACCAGGATGAAGAATAGGGTATCTCCTAGGATTTTTCTTATGGTCCTCAAGGCTATTACTCAACGAATAGAATAGATAGTGAGGTAGAGAAATTTGTACCTTATGGTGGAAGTGGTTAAGAATGGAAAAATGATGACTATTACTGTGTTGTTGATATGTGATTTGTTGGATGTTTTGATGACTATTTGTGTCTTTGTGGACAATGTCTGATTTATTGTGACTGACGCGACAAAACCTAAAGGACCGACCTAGGTGACCTCGAGGGCTCATCTATAGATGGCCTTTCCTAAGTTTAGTCACAGAGGCAACGTCATTTGACAATGACATGGACTGACTGACATGACTGACTTTGACTCTATTTTTTGGGATTTTTGAGTGTTATCAAGATGTTTTTGTGTTTTGGACTTTTTTTTATTTTTTTTGGATTTTTGGAGTTTTATGTTTTTTTTTAGATATTTTGAAATGTTTTGGGATGTCAATGGATGAAAATTTGTGTAGCTTTTTTGCTAGATACCAATGACAACAGGGTAGACCAAGTCTAGGTGGATGTAGGATAGATAGGCAATAATGGATGGAATGGATGTATATGTAAGAGAGCAAGGATGTGATCTCAAGGACTATGTCACATAGGAATAACATGCCCCATTGTAGTTATGATTTTACATGACAAAGATTAGGATAATAGGATGATAAGATGGATAATGAATGGGTTGCTTGGAAGGGATAAGGTATGCCAAGATACATCCAAAACATGTGTCAACATTTTTTCCCCCAATCTTTATCAAGATCAAAAGGAAGAAGAGAGAATGAATGGACTTGATAGGTTTATGTAGGTGTGGGTAAGGATGGTAAGATGGCCTGGAAATGGTAGGATATGATAGGAATGATAGGATGAAAATGATAGGTTGGATGACACATTGTTCCCCCAAGTGTAAGTTGCATAGAAGATCAATCTACACATGACACCTATTTTCCAAGTTTTCATCATGGTACTTATCCAAGGTGCCTATTTACCAAGTTTTCATCATTGGATGAGGGATTCCTCTTTACTTTTTTAATTTTCTTTTTCTTTTTCTTTTTTCTTTTTTTAACATTTTTGACCTTTTTGAATTTTTTGAATAGAAAAGGTGGAATATGGACGAGAGGTACTCAAGCATCTAGTTCCATGGTAGGTGATAGTCCCATTCGAGCATGATGTCATCGCATGGATCATGTCAAGTCATTATGCTCATTGATGTTGGTAGGGTGATTGTGTGAGAGAGATGGATTAGGTAGATAGTGGATTATGACAGGTGTGATAATGGATTATGATGTGGATTATGTAGGACCAAAAGTGGATTATGATGTGGATTATGTAGGATCGAAAGTGGATTATGATGTGGATTATGTAGGAATAATGCAAAGATGGGTGGAATTTTTATGCAAAAGCATGGACCATTGGGATAGGGTGAGTGAAATATGTAGGAAAATAGTTGAATGATGGGGTGGTGGAGGTATGGAAAGCAATCATGACCAATGGCTACACACACCATGAAAAAAATTGAAGCTTTTGATTGGATGGTGGTCTAGGAATCAATGGTGATGTTTTCTTAGTGGATGGATGGTGTAAGCATTTAGGGACCCACATAGACTTAGTGTTTTTATGACTTTTTCTTTTCATGTTGGATGGAGGAATTTGATATTTTTGTATGGAATGAAATTTTTGAAGGGATGAGGAGGATGGTTCGGATTTTTGAGAGGTGGATGTCTCATTTGACTTGCATTTTTGTTTAGGGACCCATATCATTGTAGTTTTTGACTTTGCTTTTGAAGGTATGGGTTTGGGTGGATTTTTTAATTTATTTTTCTTTGGTTTCTTGCATTTGTACCCTAAGGGACTAGGAACCTTAGGATTTTTGGCGTTATGAAAGGAGGCATCCAAATGTTTATTTTTGAATCCCATGGGGTGGATGGAATGAGTGGAAGCTTTATGTTTACACAATGTGTTCATTTGTTGGTCATGACTAGGATATTTAGGGTATTTATGAATGATTGGGATATTAGGTGTTGGAAAAAATGGTGGCAAAGTGGATGGAGGGATAAGAAAAGTTGGAAGAAGCAGGGGTAAATTGGGTGGTGAAAGGTGTATGGTCACATGCTTTTGACACTTGTAGGATAATGGAGGTGGAATGGAAACATATGGTTTGGGAATATGATAAGGCTTGTGGTGGAAAGTGGACTTAGGATGGATGGAGGAAGTACCAACATCGTTAGGTTGTTCACCTTGGGGTGTGTATCCAAGGCCATATGAGTGTGGAGGAGGGACTTTGACATGTATAGGCTCCAATATTCCTTGTTCAAGAAGGCCTAAGCCTTTTCCTTAATAGTTTATTTTTTGGAGCATGCGATTGACTATAGGACTAGGTGTAGTTTGGGAACTAGATTTGAGTTGATTATTGGATGAAGTAGGCAAAGTGATGGATGATGGTTTTTATTGTCCTAAGGAGGAAAATTCATGGATGAAATTGAATAAGCCAAGTGGATATGATGGTTGTTTTGAAATAGGGTTGATGGTGGATGTGGATGGATCATTAGGATCTTGATTAGTATTGTGTTCACTAAGATCCAAGGTAGTAGTTTGATCTCATATGTTTGCTTGGGAGCAACTTATCTCATCATGGGAAGTGGATGTTTGTGCATCATGGATGGGTGAGGTGGCAAGCTCTTAACCATGGAATGCATAAAGTTGGATAAGAGGATCATCATGGTCTTCTTAATCATAAAAGGGATCTTGACCAAAGGTGGGAGCTTGATCATGAATAGGAATAGGTGTGCTATGAACGAAATCATTAGGAGGGTGTTGATATTTATGTGGATGAGGGGGTAATGTTTCCTCATGTTTAGGATTATGCTCTTTACATACCTCATGACTAATTTGAATGGAGGTGGAAGGGGATTTATCATGGAGAGACTTGACATGTTCTTGATAGTCAACAACATAGGAGCATGACAGAGGGTGAGTTGGACTTATGAGGGGAGACTCTTGAATTGGCTCAAGGGCTTGTGGATGACATAGTTGGCTTAAAGGACTTGGCATGATGTTTGAGGATTCTTTTCTATGTTCAAGTATATGTGTTGAATGACATGGTGACAATTGATTCCTTGCTTGTAGCCCTTGGGTCACATCCTTTATAGGTGTAGGGGTGGAAGGTGTTGGCTTAGGGTTTTTATTTTGATTGGATGGAGTGAATGGATTTAGTGGGTTGGTGGATTTGGGAAACTCCACATGTTTACTTTTGTAATGTTTGTACTTAGGACATGGAGTTGATGTATTGGCAAGTGGATTAGAGAATGGTAAGGGTAATGAAGGCGTTAATGGGTTGGAAAGTGTAGGGACCATTGGATTAGGACTAGGACATGGTGGCTTTAGGATAGTATTTTGATTGGATAGGGGTATGATATACTTATAGGGTGCATGACCTAGATTAGTGTTCCCATTGTCAATGGTTGCTTTAGAACATGAGGAAGTTTGACCTTGTTGCAAGGTAGAGCTTAATTTCACATGTGTTTGTTGTGATGTGGCTTGATAGGTTGATGTGGCATTGACATGCAAAGAAGTGGATGGATTAGATTGGTATGAGGTGGAAGGGGATGAAACATAACGTTGAGGTGGCATTGGTTGATAATGAATGGATAGGGGATGATGTTGTGGTTTTTGGATTTGAGAAGTGGAAATGAATTGATTGGATTGAGCTAGGAGGTGTTGGATTTGAGGTGATTTAACTTGTTGAAAAATTTGGAAGAGGGTTTGAAGTCTTTGTATGATTTGGTGGTCGAGGGGTTGGGGTATTTGGTGAAGTGTTTGAAGGAGGTTTTGCAGTTGGGATGCTAGGACTTTGTTTTTGAATATGGGCATGGTGTCACACATGTGTTTAAGTTATTGCATGTCGATTCATTCCTCAAGGTATGCAACATAGTTCATGTCACCATTAGAGTTGGTAGGAGGATCCCCTCGAAGTATGATTTTAGGTTTTGATTTTGTTTCATTATTTGAACTAGGGAGAGGGCCTCCTTGAATTATGATCTTGGGCCTAGGTTTTGTCTCATTATTTTCATTAGAGGGATAGCCCCCTTGAACTATGATCTTGGGCTTAGGATTATGATTGGGCTTGTTTATGATTAGGGCCATTTTGACAAGTGTTGATTGACTAGGGCTAGGTTGGTGATGATGTCGAGATGATAAGATTGGATGATTATGAATGATTAGGGTTGATTGTTAGAATGAAATTTGAATGATGAAGATATTATTGGACTATGATTAGGAATGGGTAGGATGAGATCAATGTGAAATGATGATTAAGATAATTATTTGGATAGAATGATTAGGAATGATGTGGAATGACAAGATTGGGTGACTTGATCGATTAGGACAATGACTAGGATGATTAAGATATGATGTAGAATGGTAAGGATATGATTTGGATTAGATTAGGATGACTTGAATATGATCAAGAATGACATGATTGTATGAATTGGATTGATTAGGGTGATGAATAGGTTGAATGAATAACAAGTAGGATGTGATTAGGACAAGGTGGAATGATGACTAGGATACGATTAGGATGAAGTGGATATGATGTGGCTAAGAAGAGTGATTAGTATGAAAGTGATTGGATATGAATGTGTTGGAAGAACCTGTAGAGTGAATTGTCTTTATGTTTTTGGTGTTTTTATTGATTTGGAAATGTTTAGACGAATGATCACACATGAATCACACACACAAGACACATAAGCAAGTTCTAATTTTGAAATTTGAAGAATGTAATGATGATTATTAAACAAGCACACGTGGAAGACACATCAACAAGCCCTATGACTAGTTAAGTGGGGTATGGCCAATTAGGTCTCAGCTAGTTTGCATGCGGTTGACTAAGGAATGATTTGAAAGAAAAATCCTACTACACAACTATTAGAAATGGGTAACCCACCCTTGACCTTCACTTCCCAACGGTATAAAGTTCTTTGGGGATTAGCCAAAAGTGACAAGATTTTAACTCCAAAATAAGTGTCTTTAGATTAACAATTCTATTAAGGTCTTCCCTTGGAGGGGTGTGTGCTCCAAGAAGGCCTCCTAAGATGGGTATGACAAAACTGAACCCAGTGAGGTGTTTTGGAGGACACCCACACTTGATTCACACTCACAGTTGTTAATTTCCCTTTAAAAAATTGAAATGTGTGTAGCAAACAATGGAAGCACTTGTTCTTTTTAAGCAAAATCCAAAATGTGTGATGGAAGAAAATGGTTATCTTTAAGCCCAAATTCAAAGAGTGATTGCAAACAAGATGTTCATTTTAAAGCCCCAAATCCAAATCTATCATCAAACAAGTTTAAGAGATGAAAGATGAAATGTGTGCACCTAGACTTTCTTTAGCTCCAAATTTTTTTCCACTTGATCCAATTTGTCTTTTGAAGTGTTTATTTTTCTGCACACTCACAAAACCAACAACAAAGCCAAAACCCTAACAAGATAATTGATCACTAATATTAGAGGGTTAGCTAGTCAAGACAAATCTGATTTTTGGAAATGGTTTTTGCATAAAAATAAAAACACAAAGAATAGAACCTTATTGAAATTTCTAGAGAGCTTTCCAAAAATGTAAAGAAATTTGAAGAATTGTTGTTTTGCATCCAAAATTATTTTTTAAAGACAAATAATTATAAAATTATAGAAAATTCAAAATAGGTCCAAAAATTATTATTTTTGGACTAAAGCCACCTGACATCATCCCAAATCTACAAAAAAAAAAATTGTTAGAAGATCTCAAACTGTTTGTGAGATATAAGTAAATCTTTGTAAAACCCTAATTTTCAAAGATCTATTTTTTATCTAATTATTTTTCATCCAAATTAAAAACATAAAAAACATACCCCTACTACAATTAAAAGAGCTTTCCAAAAATATAAAAAATATCTAAGAAATTCACTAATTTTCTCTCAACATTGTTTTTTCATGAAAAATAACAAAAAAATTATAACAAATTAAAAATAGCTCCAAAAAATCTGACTTAAATTGGACTAGAAGTTCTTGATATTCTCTTCAATCTTTAGATTTTTTTTTGTGAAAATATCTATAGCTGTTTGGGAGATATGGTTGAATCTTGGAAGACTGGGGTTTTGTCCCAAAATGATGCAAAATGTGCAACAAAAAGAATCCAACCCCAAAATTCCTCAAAAAAATTCAAAATATTAAGCTAATTTTTTTTTGTTGAGTTCACCAATGTAACTAAGGTAAAAATCTAGGTTTGCATTAAATAAAATGCTTAAAACAAACCCTAGCTAAACAATGAAGTACAATGGAGGAAAATAGCATAAAAACAAAGAACAATTTTACCAAACAAACTTCATGACCTCCATGATTAACCTTCATTGTCCTTCTCCATTTTACGTAGAATAATGTTTTCCACGAGGTTTCTTGTGAGCAACTATGACTATTGTATATGCATAAAAATGGTCATGTCTATAATCGGCAATTAATTAAATATTTATTATTTAATTAATTTCTTCTAAAGTCCTCTTGGCGTTTGGCGTGTGCGGCCAGGCTCGTGGTCGTGGCTGAGGCTTGAGGGGGTTACTTCCCTCTAGTCTGGGTGAGCCTGGGAGGGGTGGCGGCTTTTGCTTGGTGGAAGGTGGGGATTGCTGTGGAGTGTGGGGTTTTGTCTGGGTGTTGAAGCTGGTTAGGTGTGGGGTTTTGCCTGGGGCTAGTGGTGGGCTTTCGGCTGAGGGGTGTGGGTTTGGGTTGTGCCTTATCCTTTCCTCAATGGAGCTTGGGGAGCCTTCGGGGGAGGGACCTAAGCTGGATTTCCGGTCCGCTCTAGGCTCGAATCCCTTGCTTTCGGGGTCTCGTCTTCATGATAATATTTTATTTTCTCAGAATCTGGAGAAGAATGAGGCAGGTTCGGCAGGAGGGTTTCGTGTGCCCAAGATTAATGGTTGCCTTGAAAGATGTAAAGAGAGGCCAAATGTGGTGATCCCGATGGAGATGCTCGCTGAAGATATTGAGTACTACTCACGACATTTGTTGTACTGCAAATTTTTGGGTTTGAAAATTTCATTGCAATATTTGGAGACCTGGGCCAGGAGGACTTGGATGCCAGTTGGTGAGATGGAGATTCGGCTCCTAGCCAACAACTATTTCATGGTCACGTTTGACTGCATGGCAGATAGGATCAAGGTTTTTGAAGGAGGCCCTTATTTTTACAATCAGGTGGGCTTGTTTATCAAGCCATGGCACGCGGGTTTCAATCCAGCCGAGGAGATTCCTAGTCGAGTTCCAGTTTGGGTTAGATTGCCAAGGCTACCGGTCGAGTGCTGGCGTGAAGATGCACTGCATCTTCTTGCCTCAATGCTTGGTAAACCTGTTGGTTCGTCGCAATAGACGCAGTTCAAAAAGGTAATGACATTTGCCCGATTCTGTGTGGAAATTGATTTAAGTAAACCTTTGCCGGATTCTCTTGAAGTGAGTGCAGGCTCCCACTCATGGGTTCAACAATTGGATTATGAGACTTTACCCTTTAGATGTCGGTTGTGTCATGAATATGGCCACTTACTGCATAGATGTCCAAGGGCCAAGCCTTTGGAGACTAATGCTTCACAGCCTCCTAAGAATCCTTCTGGGTTGGATAAGGGTAAGGGTCCTATTCTGGAAGGTGGTGCCGGGGAGGGTGGTTTTATTCCGGTCAGGAATCGGAATAGAAATAAGGGGCAGAAGAGGACTCTCAAAGAAAGGCAAGAAGAGGACACTTTTAATAGATTTGAGGTATTGGATGATTTTAGTCAGCAGGAAGTGAATCCGGGTTTGGTGGACTTGGATCAAGGGACTATGGAAGTTGAACAGCAGGGGTCTCCTATTCAGATAGTGCAAGCTCCTCAGCAGGAGGTGCATATGGGTTTACCAAATGTAGTGCAGGATGGGAAAGATCTAGGGCTTGAAGGGCTCTGTTCAGAGGTTCTTGGTGCTCCACAAGTTGAGGAGACTGGGATTTTGGAATCAAACCATCAGTTGAGGGCTCCGGAGGAACCAAGTTGTGTTGCTGCTCCAGAAAAAAGCAAAGACGCTTCAGCCCACCACTCTCGGGTTTCAGGCTCGGAGTTAGGTAAGAGTAATAAGTTGTCCTCTCATTTGGGAATTCTTCAGAAGGATCTAAAAAAAGGTGGGACGGAAAAGGTCTCTAAACTTGGCAGGAAGAAGGATGTGGAAAAGATCAGAATGATAGGGGAGAACTTGGTGGAGTCAGGGTCGGTTAAGACCTTGGATTCTCTTTTTTCGAGCCCCTTGAAATGATTGTTTTATCTTGGAATGTAAGGGGCTTGAACAGTGGCCCTCGACAAAAAGCTGTTCGCGATTTGGTTAGAAGTCAATCTCCTGATGTGCTCTTTCTCCAGGAGACTAAGCTATCAGTTGAAAGTATGTTTGGTTTGATGCCTAAGCTGTGGGGGAATGGCGAGTGTCAATGTATTGGCGCACAAGGGGCTTCTGGGGGAGTGGCTTGTTTATGGAATCCTCAGAAGATTTCTCCTCTTTGGTGGTTGTCCTCCAAGTCTTCTCTCTCCATGATTGCTTCCTGCTCTGAGTCAGGGGAGGCTATACTTCTCTCCAATATTTATGCGCCTCCTGAGCTTCATGGTAAGCAATTATTGTGGACCCATATCAGGTTTGTTAGAAGTATGGCTCCTTACCATCCGTGGATTATGGCGGGGGATTTTAATGCTATCTCTAAGTTGGATGAGAAACGGGGTGGTATTGCGAGGCTGGAGCCTTCTGCTCTTCTCCTTCAGGACAACATTTCAGCTCTAAATCTGGTGGATATCAAGCCTAGTAATGGCCAGTTCACTTGGACTAATCGGAGGATTGGGGAGGATTGCATTGCTGAGCGTCTTGATCGTTTTCTGGTTTCTTGTTACTGGGTTGGTGGTTTGTGGTCCTCTATGTCTGAAATTTTGGACTGGAGGGGTTCAGATCACTGGCCTATCAAGCTCGCGATCTCTTCGGCTCGTGTGCCTCGGTCTCCTCCTTTTAAATTCCAGCTTATGTGGCTTAGGGATCCCTCTCTTCATGACTACGTGGCTGAATGGTGGAGGTATGGTAGACCTTCCTATGGTACTAAAATGTATACTTTTGCTAAGTTACTTCAATTTGTCAAGTATCAACTCAAACGATGGAATCGACATTGCTTTGGAAACATTTTCCATGCTAAGGCTGCTGCTCAGGCAGAGCTGGCTGGTATTACGAGGATGATTAGGGAGGATGGGATGACTGAAGTACTGCTCTTGGAAGAAGCCAAGGCTCTGAAGCTGTTGGAGGAGTGTGAGCTAAGGGAAGAAATTTTTTGGAAACAAAAGGCCCGGGTTGATTGGTTACTGGAAGGAGATAAGAATACTGCCTTCTTCTTCAATTCGGTGAAAGCCAGGAGACATGGCAACTCTATTTCTGTTTTAGTGAATGACAGGGGTGAGCAGCTTTCCTCCTATCAGGAGATCTCTAATGAAGCAGTTCAATACTTTGCTTCTTTATTCAAGGTGGAGGAGCGAAGGTGTTTCGATGAGGAAATTCAAGTCCTGTCGTGTATCCCTTCTCTTGTTTCTAGAGAAATGAATGAGCATCTTATGAGTGACATTTCGCTTGACGAACTGGAGGGTATAGTGTTTCAGATGAAGAAGGGGAAAGCCCCTGGCCCGGATGGCTTTCCGATTGAGTTCTTCCAAGAGTTCTGGGATATTATCAAATTGGACTTGTTAGCAGTTGTGCAGGAGTCTCAATCAAATAAGCAAATGCTGCGGGCTCTCAATTCCACCTTTCTTGCTCTCATTCCCAAGTGTGAGGGTGCTGATAGGCTAACGCAATTTCGGCCTATCTCTCTGTGCAATGTGATTTACAAAATTATCTCTAAATTGATGGCTGACAGGTTGAAAAAGTGGCTTCCAGTGTTGATTTCTGAGGAACAGGGTGGTTTTGTGGAGGGTCGGCAAATTTTGGATGGGGTGGTGATTGCTACTGAGACTATCCATTCTATGGCCACTTCCAAGGTTAAGGCAATGTTTATCAAACTGGATATGGCTAAGGCTTATGACAGAGTTCAGTGGTCCTTCCTTCAGAAGATTCTTGGCGCTTTTGGTTTTGGAGAGGATTGGATTAAATGGGTAATGAGCTGTGTTACTACAACTTCCTTTTCTGTGTTAATCAATGGTGAGCACTCAGAGCTTTTTGGTGCGTCTCGGGGTTTGCGCCAGGGGGACCCCCTCTCTCCCTATTTGTTTATCCTTCTTGCTGAGGGTCTGGGACGCTTGATGAGAAGGCATGTGGAGCTGGGGCTTATTTCTGGATGGAGATGGAATGGTGGCTTACCTTCGCAGTCTCATTTGCAGTTTGTGGATGACACAGCTTTGTTGGGTCTGGCGTCTATCAGGGAAGCTACTAATTTGCGTAAAGTATTGGATGTTTATCTTAATGCCTCGGGCCAATTGATCAATGAGGAAAAGTCCTCCATCTTTTTCTTTAATACTCCTGAGGCCATTCAGAGGAGGATTGCTCACATTTTGAGATTTCAAATTGGGTCTCTCCCCTTGACCTACCTGGGTATTCCGATCTCTGTTGGAAGACCTCATAGAGATTCTTGGAAAAATATATTGGATAAATTTCGTGTGAAGGTTAATCATTGGACCCACAGATGGTTGTCCTTTGCTGGGCGTGTTCAGTTGCTCAAGTCTGTGGTGCAGGCTCTCCCCATCTACAGGAGCATGATCCAGGTTGCCCCGGTGAGTTTCATTAAGGAGTTGGATTCTCTGGCTAGGCAGTTTTTATGGGCTGGTAGCCTACAGTCTTCCAAATGGAGTCTTGTCAAGTGGGATATTGTTTGTAGCCCGAAGCAGTTCGGAGGGCTTGGTTTAAGGCAGTCTTTGCTGTCCAGTGTGGCTCAAGCTGCTAAGTTGTATTGGCGTTGGTGTGTGGAGCAGGATCAGCTCTGGGCTAGAATTTTATCTCATAAGTATTTTCCAGGGATCCCTCAGTGTGATATTCCCCGGTACTCCTTGAGGGGGAAAGGTTCGGTGATTTGGGGTACTCTCAAGAAAGGGGCTGATCTCATAAAGGATGGCCTTTTTTGGATTTGCAAAAGGGGGACGGAAGCTCTCTTCTGGTCTGATTCTTGGGATGGTTTTCCCCCCATTCTCTCCCAGTTTCCGAACTTGGTTACTTTGTGCCAGCGGTTCCTCGACGCTGGTTGGTCAAGGGTGAGTGATTTTAAGTCCTTCTCTGCCCGTGATCAGCTGAGAATGGTGGGATGGAAGAGCCCTGGCGAGTGGCCTGATGTTGGTATGGTGGAGGACTGTGCTGAGTTGCACAAAATCCTCTCCAACAGGAAATGTAGTTCCCTGCAGGAGAAGGATGTTCTTTCATGGTCTCCTAATCCTAAGGGTGTCTTTACTGTTGCTTCTGGATATCAGAGATTGTTATCCCACAGGCTTGAGGGGGGGGAGGTTCACTGGTGGAAGAGAGTGTGGAATAAGTTCTCCTGGCCAAAGTGTAATTGCTTTCTCTGGACCTTGGCCTGGAACAGGTGCTTGACGTGGGACAATATTCAGAAGAGAGGGTTTCAAGGCCCTTCTATTTGTGTTTTATGTGGGGCAGCGGAGGAGGATTCTTCCCACTTGTTTTTTCGGTGCCCCTTTGTTTTGCATCTTTGGCATATTTGGTGGGAGGCTTGGAGAATCCCGTGTGTTCATGCCTCTTCTCTGGTGGAGTTTTGGAACAGTGTTGGTAGACCTCCTTCTGGAACCTCTTTCCTGCAGGAGGTGTGGTATGTAGGTCCTACTTTCATATTGTGGCAAATCTGGCTAGAACGAAATCGTAGAATTTTTCGGGGTGAAAGGTTGATATTCCAACAAGTTTGGCAAAGAGTAAGGGCTATGATTCAGGAGACGGTGGAAGCTAAGTGTGAGGTTGTTTTCCCTTTAGACAAAGGGGACGCTGAGAAGGTGGAGAGACTTGGAATCCAGGGGTTGTCTTCAGCTTCGGCTTGCGTCAAGAGGGGAAGGAGGGGGAAACAAAAAGTCCAAAGGTTGGGCAGGTGGATGCCCCCTCCGGAGGGTATCTTGAAGATCAATACTGATGGTTCTTCAAGAGGCAACCCTGGTCCTGCTGGAATTGGTGGAGTTGGTCGGGATTCTTCGGGCTCTGTGGTTTTCTTCTTCTCTGCTCACGAAGGGGTGCAATCTATCAACCTTATGGAAGGTTTGGCGATTCTCTATGCTCTTGAGAGGGCTTATGTTTTGGGTTGGCGCAGGGTTATTTGTGAATCTGATTCTCAGGTTCTGATTGGTTTGATAAATAATCGGACGGTGTCTGATGTTAGCTGGCAGCTGGCTAGAATGGTGCAACAGATTTTACAGATTGGTTCTTTGATGGAGTTTATATCCTTTGTACATATTCCTCGGGAGTGGAATAGGGCTGCTGATTGTTTGGCTAAGTGGGCTTCTGAGAATCCTCTCGGTTGGAAGATTGATGGGTGGGAGCAAGTTCCCCAGGAGCTCCGCCAAGATTTAGAAGGGATTCTGGTTAAAGATGGGGATGGTTACAATGAGGAAGGCTGATGTGTGTTGCTATGTTGCTGTTGGCGGGTCTTTGTGGCCTGAATTTTTTGTAATCTTCTCTTCTGATTTTCAATAAAGTTTTTACCCTGTTTTATTAAAAAAAAAATAAATTTCTTCTAAAGTCCTCTACATATGATTAAATTTAATTAATTTAATTATATTGTTCATTCATCTTATTCTTCTTTTATAATTAAATAGAATTTACTTTATTTAATTATTTTCATCATCCACTTAATTAATTAAATAAATACATTCTATTTATTTAAATTAATTATCACTGTTTGAATTTAAATTAAATCTTTTGATTTAATTAAGTTTAAATATTTCCCCTTTCTTCTATTTTAATTCTTCTTCTAATTAATTAAATGTTTCATTTAATTAATTTCATAAAAGTGATTTAATTAAATAGATCTTATTTAATTAAAAATATCTTATGATTTCTTTCTAAATTCAAAATTAGGTATTTTAACCTAATTGTGCAATCTTCTCATATCATAATTAAATATTTTATTTAATTATGAGATATTCTGCTTTTTTTCAATAAAACTGATTAAAGCTCTTTTCTCACCACAAGTTTTCTTCTGCTTTTAAAAGCTTAATTAAATATTTTATTTAATTGAGAAAAGTTGAATGTGCTCCACAAATAAATAATTGATTTTTTTAATTAATTATTTATCAGCTTTTAATCTTTCTTTTATTCTTATCTTCTCTTCTTTTTCCTCTTTCATAATAAAATAGAAAAATCTGTTTCTAGGGTTCTTCTATCTTATCCTTCAGTTTCATCTTTCTTCAACCGTTTGATCTGTCAGGAATTATCACAATCGTCAATCGAGACAGCCAATCAGAATCAGTCAGAAAGCCCTATAAATACTTGTGTGAATCCAAACATTGGTAATAGGCAAATAGGCAATTAAGTAGAGTTTATGCATTTAATTCATTTAGTATTCATTTATCATAGCATCTTGCTTATTTCAAGTTTCTTAGCTAAAATCATTATCATAGCTTAATCATGCATTCATATCATAGCAAAATCTCGTTCTTTAGGAAGACAGTTTGTTGAGCCTAGCCCTTAATCTGAGAACACAAGGCTGGAATCTACAAAAACACTAAAGATAGAGGACGATAGGACGACAACAGGAACAGGATACTGAGTTTGCACATTTCTACTCCTTTTATAGTTTTGTTTTTGTTATAATGTTCTATTGGTGTGTTTGAACTGATTTTAATTCTTACACTCGATTTTCACACACACAACTATGACAAGACCTAAGCAAATATTGAAGGATTTGATCTAAAATACAAGTGTACTCAAATTTCTCCAAGCATGAAGAAGTGCAAGCCTAAAGTCTGGAACATGAAGTATGAAATGATGAAGTGATGAAATCAGGAGATGAAAAAAAGTCCCCAAATGAGGTTGAAATTTCCTTTTTATAAAAAAAGTTAGTTTTGGGTGAATGGCTGGGATTTTCGGTTGAGACATGCCCTAAGATCAAAGGCTAAAATTGCATGTGACAACTAGCAATTAGAGTTAGGGAAAAAATAGGTGAAAATTTGAAATTGAGAGCTGGGATTTGATATTGGGAAAATCAAATCAAAGGTCAAGAATGCATGTGACAAGAAGATATTGGACACAAAAAATGAAGTTACTGGAGAATCAGATAAGAATTTAAAATTATTTGGTTCAAGAAGTGATGTTGACCTTTTCAATTAAAATTTAATTTAATTCAAAGGTGGTGGGGTCATGTGATAGTAAATAATGATTTTAAATTATTTACTTGGTAGGAAAAAGGAAAGTGGACAATTTTAAATAAATTATTTTATTTAAGATTAGAAAAAGCCAAGGTGGATAATAATTAAATAAATTATAGGAATTTATTTAATTATAAGAAGACATAAGAAATTAATGATGTATTTAAATAAATAAATAAATTTTATTTATTTAAATAATCATGAAGAAATAGTGGCCAAATAATAATTAAATAAATTTAGGAATTTATTTAATTATAGAGAGACATAGGAAATTAGAGACGTATTTAAATAAAATAAATATAATTTATTTATTAAATAGTTAGGAAGAATAAAAGATATGAACTAATTAAATAATTAATAATTATTTTTATTTAATTAATATTTGAATTTGGACTATATGACATAATTAAATATTTTAATTATGTTGAGAAGAAATATGGAAAAAAATAAAGTTTGTAGGCCTGGGTCAATTTTATGTGTCTATGAAAACCTTGCCAAAACTGCCTCCCAAGAAATACAAATGGTTATGGCAACTTTTTGGAGCATGAAATAATATTTCCCAGCTTGTACATGTGTTTAAAAAAGTGCCTAAAGATAAAAAAATGTGATTAATCTTTAATTTCATCTTCCTCTATTATTCATGCTACCCAAAAATTGTG
>VDFB02194673.1:0-14817 GCA_007258455.2 Sequoia sempervirens
ATATAGTCTAACAAACCAAAAGTTTTATGAGGACTGTCATAAAATGCAACACGATGCTACTTTCCATATATAAAGTGTTCACAGAATTCAAATTCCAGATTACAGTCTTCAAGCCCCTCAACCAGGTTTTTGTTCTTCAAGGTTTTTAAACCTTTTTCTCCTATGTGGCCTAACCTATGATGCCAAAGCATAGTCTTTTCTGTAGGAAGTTTTACTTCTGTAGAGTTTACATAATTAGGGACAATTCCCTCTTTACCTCCATGAGTAGCTTCCAGTGACTTCGAAGAGACACTATTACAATGAACAGCTTGTGCATCTAGCTTGTACAGGGTACCAATTCGAGCACCTCTAGCTAGCACCATTGAACCTCTAGTCATCTTGCAACCACTTTCTGAGAACAAAACTTGTACTCCGATATCATTTAGCTTACTGACAGAAAGTAAATTTTGAGCCAGACCTGGTATGTGCATAACATCATTTATCCCCTTTATTATGCCATCAGAGAATTGGATTCTGACTCTTCCATGACCAACAATTTCCAAGGTTGAATCACTCGCCAAGTACACCTTTCCACCATCATATTCTTCATACTTTGTAAACCATTCTCTGTGAGATGTCATGTGGAACGATACTCCAGAATCGATCAACCAGACATCATCTGATGCCTGAGTAGCCAAGGCTGCAATGAAGGCATCGCCATCACTATGAGAAGAACCATTATTGGAAGATCCTTTCTTCTTCTTTTTCTCCTCTTTACAATCCTTTCAGACATGACCAGGTTGCCCACAGTTCCAGCACTTCACCTTGGACTTCTTCCCAAGAGACTTTGATCTCCCTTCTAATTTGGATTTGGACTTCTTGTCCTTCTTCTTGCCTTTCTCCTTTGACCTTCCTCTGACAGCAAGAGCCTCCTTCGCCATCTCAGAAGATTTTCTTCTCATTTATTCTAATAGCAAAGAACCAACAATATCTTCCATTTTGAAACCGGATGTTGTACTCCCAATAGCCATCACTAGATGATCCCATGAGTCTAGCAAAGAACATAACAGAAGCATACAACAATCTTCTTCTTCAATATTTACACCAACATATGTTAATTGTGCAAGCAACATGTTAAATGCATTCAAATCATCAGCTACAGACCCTCCTTCCTACATTCTCAAAGAGTAAAGCTTCTTTCTCAGGAATAGCTTATTCACCAAAGATTTCCCCTGATAAATAGATGCCAGTCTCTTCCACAAGAGAGAAGCAGACTTCTCTTCATGCACATTGAGAAGAACTGAGTCTGCCAAACAGAGCCTTATCAACCCCTTTGCTTTTCTATCTGCAAGGTCCCATTCTTCTTGCTTCATGCCTGTAGGTTTAGTTCCAGACATAGCAAGCCAAAGGTCTCGATCTACTAAGAGATCCTCCATCTTTAGTTTCCACAATTCAAAGTTACTGCCATTGAATTTCTCTATTTCAATCTTCCCATATGAACTAGACATCTTAATTTGTAAATAGAAATAACAATCTCTAAAAAACTCCCACTGAACAGTATTGACTCAAAAAACCCAATATACCCCCAAGGATAACACAACTGGCCAGGCTCTGATACCACTTGAAAGGAAAACTAGATGCGGAAAATAATTCTCCTAATGTCAATACCTCAGGAAAGAATGTAGAATAACTTTTAATTTTTCAATTACAGTCTAATTGAGATACACTATAAGACATATTACAGAAACAGAGTATTTAGACAAACACACATGAACACCAGATATACGTGGGAAAACCCTTACGGGAGAAAAACCCACCACACCAAGAGAAATCACTTTGTATTACAATAATCAAAGTTACATACAATTCCAAACTTATCTTTCCGGTGTCATTATACTGCTGCATTCATCATGTACATTCTTCGAACAAAAAACTTTCAGGTTACAACTTTTACAGATTTTAATCCTTCACTGATACAGTTTGAATTCTTCACACTTCACAATTGATCGAAATCTAATCCAACATCAAAACATCTATAATTTCCAACTATATCCCTGGCATTCCCTGACTGTTGAGCTCCCTCACAGAACCGTCGCAACGAACAGACTCCCAACAGTTCCAATTCGGCTCTTCTAATTCGTCCACATGATGCCACATCAGAAGTCATACATGGTCAACAAAATTTGAATTACATTGGCATCTCAGTGAGACACTAACAGTGTCTCACCAATGCCACATTGACCTCTTACTGATGTCACCAAGAGCCTCTGTAGTCACCAAGATATTATATCAAGCTCCAACAAATATACTAAGTCATCACATAGTCGTTCAGACTTATCGCTTTCGCTAGAAGGTCATGGCGAAACACTAAGGTTATACCGAAGTTCCCATATCTACCGAGCACCCAACGGAAGTCGGCAGGACGTACTCCTATTGCCAAGAGTTCATAGCAATATTCATATGCTACTCTGAAGTGTTCACTTGTTGCCAAAACATTTGTCCATCGCCGAGAGAACTTACCAATTTATATATGTTTCACCAAAGACTGACTGTCGCTAAGAGTTACCCCTATAGCCATCGGCTATCGGCAAGACAAATGCTTATCACTCAAACCTCATAATGAAGTCTAAGAGTTATATCGATAACTCCCGAGTAGTCCCTGTCGGCATAGCTTTCTTCTATTGCTAAGACCTTCCCTGATAGCTTTGAGTTATATCGAAGATAACACTTAAGTCTTCCCGATGAAACAAAACAAGCAAACACTGTCGACATAACATTTTATTTTGCGGTGAAATCTTACTGAGTGAATATAGGTTATTCCGAAGACATACATACACTGTCGGTGAGAGATAAACGCTTCGCTGAGACATCTCTCCGAAAGTTGAAGCCACTCTGAAACTCTAGTCGCCAAGAGTCTCGTCGATACACAACATAAAGACCTTTTGGCCAAGTCTCTCCCGAGCGCTATGAGGTCATAGCGAATAAACCAAGCTATAGCGATAGACCCCATGGTGTACCTTTCGGCAAGACAATACCTAGGTCATAGCAACTTGTTCAGAATTGGATAAAACAAACTGCTAGTCGGCTAGACAATCAGAATGTCACACCGACATTGCTCTAAAGGAGGTTTTAGCCTATAATGTTTGAGGCACATATTTCCAATAGAACTAAAGTAGAAATGACAAAGATAAGGAGAAGAAAGGAAAGAAGATGCTCGCAACAATGCAAGTGACGAAGCCTCAAGTATGTGAATGTCTTCAATACCTGCATGTGTGATAGTTGGAGAGAATGTTGGGGCTATATAGGGGTTTTCCTAAGTCAAACCCCCGTTTTGGTATTCCAACCTCCATAGACAACCAAGAAGATAAAGAGAAAGAAGGAAATGAACAAAGCATGTGGTGAAAGAAAAACCCACTCAAGAGTAGAACATGCTCGAGGAGAGCTCTTATCACAAAAGAGGTGATAAAAGCAATCCCCGCTCAAGGAGGAGAACCTGTATCATGAAATGTAGATGCAATAAAGGGGGGATATGGAATCCCAAGATGCTTACAAGCATGAAGTAAGGGAAATAGAGTTGCAAAGAGTGTTGTAAAGGGAGCTTGAGAGAGCTTGAGGCTGCTACAACAAGCTACATGAAGCTATGCAAAAGTTGGAGAGTAGAAGACTGGAGCCAAAGTAAGAGAGAAGCTAGAAGCAGAAAAGTGGAGCTAGAAAATGGAGGAAGAGTTAGAAGATGCAAATGAGTTGAAAGAATAACATTTAATGAGGGAAAAGAAGCTTATTTGGTTGTTACAAGGTGTTCTCGAGCTAAATGTTACCACCAACAAAAGGTAAGGACAAGTGGAAAACATGCTCAGAGATATTTGTTTGAGCATTTAAATTTCACAGGACGCTAGCGCGCCACACGAACGTTTGCACGATGTGCTAGTGTCCGGACACGTCACACTACAAAATGATGAGAACGGGAAAAGCCCAAAGTTTGATGTAAAGCAAACGCACAAGGGTAGCAACTGAAAAGGGGCACTAGAGCATCTTGAGGGGTAAAAAGACTGATGCAAGGGCTAAAATGAGCCTACTCAAGATGTTAAGGGAATGGACACTAAAGTGGGTACAAAGGTGTATGTGAAATTGAAAGGGGTGCAATTTTACGCTTATACACTTCCAAAAACTAGAATTTGCATTATAACTCATAGATATCTGAAACCACTCTCAAACATCCTGAAACTATATACATGAAATATAACTTAAAGTATAAGAAAGTATATAGTCTCCCTGGTAGAGAAAGAGAAGAAGAAAGAGTTCCCAAAAAATCATTACAAAATTTATGCTTCACATTTGGCAAGCACCAAATTTGGTGCTAACCAAATGGAGTACTTCATTTGGTGAGTGCCAAATTTGGTGCTTTCCAAATGAAGAGCGCCAAAATTATTTGAATTTTTGGCATATCAAGCCTTAGGATCAGTCATCCAAGCCATTTGGTGCTCTCCAAATTTAGCACTCACCAAATGGCCATTTCGGGTAAAAACACAAAAGTGGCACCCTTTTTGTGTCACAGATTGTGCACACACCCAAAGATAAAGTCACATAAAGAGATAGGGAGATAATGATAAATAGCTTTGGAAGAGAAGATATGTATAAAGAGGGAGATAATGAGAAATATATAGATAGAGAGGGAGACATAGATAAAGAGATAAAGATGAATCTAGATAGAGATATAGGGAGGGTGATCGATATCTCTCCCTATCGCTATCAATCTCTCTATTTCTCCCATTATCTATGGCACTTCCTCTTCCCCTCTCTATCTATTGAGCTATCTCTCCCTCTCCCCCCTCTCTCATTCACTCCATCACTCCCTCCACCTCTCCTATTATATATCTCTATCTCTATTTCTCTCTTTATCTCCCTCTCACTCATCTCTTTATCTCTTTCTATCCATATCTTTCTCTACCTCTATCACTATCTCTCTCTCTCTTTCACTACCCCCCTCTATCTCTCTATATCACCCCCTTTATGTCTCTCCCTTTCCATCTATATATATTATAAGCTACTCTCCCTCTCTTCCCATCTTCTTCTCTCTCTCCCTGTCTACATATTGCTCTCCCTCTCTCCCCTCTTCTTTCTAGATCCCTTTTCTACCTATCTCTCTCCCTCTCTCCCTCTCTCCCCCTCTTCTCTTTCTTCCTCTTCAACCTATCTCTCTTCCTCTTTGGACCCTCTTCTCTATCTATCCTCCTCTACCTATCTCTCTCCCTTTCTCTCCCTCCATCTCTCTTTATCTCCCCCTCTCTATCTCTCCCCATCTCTCCCTCACTCCCTCCATATCCCCCTATCTATATCTCTATCTCTACCTCTCTCTCCCTTTCTCTTCACATATATCTCTATCTCTCTCTTTCTCTTCCCATATATCTCTATCTCCCCCTACTTTCTCCCTTTCTCTATCTCTCCTTATTTCTCTCTCCCTCTCTCTAGATTTCTATTTACCTATCTCTGATTCTCTCCATTTGTCTATCTATTTTTCTCTCTCTCCCTCTCCTCCCCTCTCTATATCTCCTTATATCTCTATCTCTCTATCACTCTATCTCACCACCTATATGTATCTTTCTCTCCCTCTCCCTCTTCCTCTATCTTATCCTCTCTATCTCTCCCTCTCTATCTCCCTATCTCTCTCTGTATTTATCTCTCCCTCTACCTATATATCTCTTTCTATTTCTCTCCCTCTTCCTCTCTCACTCTATCTTTCATCTCTACCTCTATTTTCCTCTCTCCCCCTTTATCTCTAGACATGTCTCCCTCTCTCTATTCATCCATATATCTCCCTATCTATCCCTCTCTATATATTTATCTCTTCCATCTCTATCTATCCCTCTCTCCTCTCTCTCTTTATCTCTCCATACCCCTCTCCTTCTCCTTCTCCATCTCCTTCTCCATCTCCTTACCCCTCTATCTCTCGCTCTTCCCCCCTCTATCTCTCCCTCTCCCTCTCTCTCTCTCTCCCCCCCTCTCCTTATTGCAAACATAACATGAACTTGTTGGTATTGGAACTTGATTATCTTCCTAATTCAGAGGTTTTATTTCAATCATGTTTGGATCCTTGTAAGTGGGTGCATAATTTATTTAAAACTATCACTTCTCCATTGAGACCTTTGTTGCACAAACAACATCATTTACTAAATGGCCTACCAATTGACCTCATGTGCTACATAAATGTATGCAAAAAATAGACCAAAATTTATCCTAATTGACCTTCCACGCCTCTTCAATGTTCCCTTTGCACACTAAGGTGTGATTGCTAGTTTATTTTAAATATTATTTATTAAAAACTAACCTATAAAAAGACACTTATTCATAAAATTAAAATAAAACTAACATATAAAGTTTATAAAAAATATTTATTATACATTAAAAATGCTTTACTTTTAATCACTTTGTCTTTGGTACTAATAAAATATATATATGTAGGTAATATCTACAATAATAACTATATATAGGAACGTGGCCCGTTCCCTACCACACACAATGGGAAACACAACGTACCTTCAGAAACACGAAAGGAAACGAAATTACTTGCAAAACGTCACAATACAATGACGTAAGCAAGGACAAAACGTGCTTCTTTACAGTTGTCTCCCTTTTATCGGACGGTGAGAATTGATAACCTAGTCGTGATGACCGTTCACGTTCTTGTCATTCACGTGGGACGGTCGACAGAATCTACACGTATCTGCATTCTACACCGTATGGCATTGAAAAAGAACAAAACAATGCTCACCGTCCGATGATGGCATCTTTACTTTGCTGGCGTCTTATCTGGGCCGTCCATTTCGCCGAAAGATTCTTTAAATACTAGGGTTAGGACTCAATCCTAGTGCATTGCTTGGCTCCGACGTTTTGTGTTGTATTTTTGTTCTTATTGTTTTCTGTCTTTCATGGAATGCTGTTTTGCAGATAACCTCGTTTGCATGTTTGTTTGCAGTGGACGATGTCTAACATGGCGGCGTTGTGCTCCGGCGACATGTACGTGAATGAGATTTCAGTCAGCCGTTTTCGGTTATCTTTGAAGGCCTCTTTTATAGATAAATTGCCTGTGCTTAATGTGTTTGTGAGTTGTGTGTATGACCCTGCTTTAGCGGGTGCGCTTGCGAGCGGGTCTGAAAGCTAATAATAACAATAATATGTGTTTTGTTCGTGGAAGCCCGCGCGGCCCGTTTGGCCTGGCGGTACCTTCTTTCTTGCCAATGGTTTGTGATTTCGATTTTGGTTGAAAGAAAATTGAGACTTTTTAGAGGGCAGACCAAAAAAATCAGACGGCGAGGGGCTTTGCGGATCGTAGTAATATATATTAGACCAGATCGGTGTTGACGACTTTACTGTGTGCGCAGGGTAAACGTAAACAGCTTTTGAGCGATTTTATTTTCGACGAATATCGGTCTGGGGCGGCTCGTTAAGATATACCTTACGGAGTTTGACGATTAATCAAATCATCGAATGTTTCATTAAAAAACACAAATAAATTGGAAATCGAAAAACTTAATATAATGAGGAAGAGAAGTTTAATTCTGTACGGTTGCTGAACGGAAACTAAATTTCGAGATCAGATTCTGGAAATTTTGTCGCGAGTAGATAAATTTTGTCTTTCAGCTGCACAGCAAGAACGGGTAGAAAGAAATTTTTTTAGGGTTTTTGTGTATATGGGTAAAATACTTGACGATTGCGAGAGCGATTTGATTTAAACCAGTCTTAAAATTTACTCTTTATGACTTGTCAAACAAGGATCTCAGCCAATACATGAAAGAACCATGTAAGTCATTATACAGCAGGGGAAATGCTCTATCTTATAATCTAATTTTTTTCCGTATTCATTAAATTAATAATGATTATGTCAAGACAGCTTGATGCCACTCCTAACCTGATATCACACCAGAATAAACATTTAAGAAGAAAAATTTAAGGAGTTGAACTGGTATATTGTAATTTTTTCCATGAGAAGGGGGCCCACATAAAAAAGTAGGCCGTGGATATTTATTTATTTTTAGCTCGATGAACAAAATACGCCCAACCAAGCTCTCATGAAGAGAGTATCAGCTGCTACATGATTTCTGTAATTTTTGTAAACGCTGTGAGTAAGGCAAACTTTTTTTCTTTTATATTGAAATTTGAACTCAGCAACATATAGGTACTTACAACATGGTATTGTTATTGGATCAAGTGTCCATCTTGACAAGTAAGACAAACTTATTACCTTCACAGTTTCTTGAATGTCTCCTACAAACTATTGGCAAGTATTTAGAAGACAAAATTTCCTAAATGAAAAAGAGTTTATTTTTCAAAAGTGAAAAATTAAAATGGACACATTGTTTACAAAATATATAAATAGTAAATGTAGTTGGTAATAAGTAAAAAAAATTCAAAAAAGAATCCACATAAAATGAGAATGATATAAGACATTGAAATATGTAAAAAAAAGGTACATTAATTAACATCATTTATTAGAAATTTGGGAAGTGTAAGTAAATTGGTTAGTATTTATTACTTTGTCATGATTGAAATATATATTAAAAACAGTATAATAGTAGCAATATCTTAAACTCCTTTTTAGAAGCTTGGAGAAGGAATATACTTGATAAGACAACTTCCTTGTCTTCATTGAAATATGTATTAGAAATTACAATAGTAGCAACATCCTAAACTCCTTTTTGGAGGCTTGGTGAAGGAATATAGTTGATAAGGCATCTCCCTTTGTCTTGATTGAAATATATATTAAAAACTACAAAAGTAGCGACATACAAACTCCTTTTTAGAAGTTTGTTGAAGGAATACACTTGATAAGGCCATCTCTTAATTGGTAGTGCTTCCTTCAATTAGCGTGCCTACATTCTCATGTAATGAAACAAGGTGGCTTACGATCCATTGTGAATCTACTTATGCAAATGAAAGATTTGATTACAAAGTTTAATTTGTCAATCCTTTATGCAATAATTGAATCTTATTAAACAAACAGCTGTTAAGCGATAAATTTATTATAGCTAAAAGCAAACCATTATAAATTTATGTAGCAAGGACAATTTTAGTGTTAGTGAACATGGGAGAGGGGAAAAAATCTTTGCTGAATATGATTATACTCTCCACTAAATAGATTGGTTCATACTTGTATGAAAAACAGTTCGTACTCTAGAACTTCATATGACCACTTTTGTACAATCCTCAATGGTGATATAGCAAGAGCTAAATATAAACATTTTGCTTTCTTGAGAGGGGCCAACCATATCATTGAGAATACCTAGGAGACAAATGATAGAGAAGACAATCCACTTTGGTGGCTGGCAATGAAGGTATTGATGGGGTCTAAGTGGAGTGTGCTTACTTGATAGTGTTCGTAGAGAATCAAATGTTCTCTAACAATTATGTGAGTGGTATTATGAGGACTTTAGAGTGGCTACATTATAAGTCTTAATTGGGGATTTGGCATTAAATAATGTAGAAGAAAAATCCAATCACAATGTTAAGGGGCATTCTCTCAATGATGACAAGTTTGAAGATGTTGGATGTTTATGACCAATTTATTTATTTTTACTTGAATCTAGACAAGCACATTATAAATTGCCAATGGTGTAGATTGAAAAGAAAAAATAGTATCAACAACAAAATGAGCAAAAGTGGTGTAAATTATTTTTTCAAAAAAAAAAAAGAATCTTCTATAAAAACATGACATGTATCTAGGTAAAGGTAATGAAAAATTTGGCCTTGTCATCAAGGATATTGTATAAAGTAAAGATTTCATGGCTTTAGTGGCAAGAGAAACTTAAATCAATTGTTAAGACACTTTGAATGCAATCAAAACCAAGAAGATGAAAAGTTTATTTGGAGCCCACAAAATGGACATGTGATATAGAAAAATGGCCCCTTGTCATTTACATGGCCTTTTAGGTCTTGTTACACGATGTTTGGTCTATTTTGCTCTGATTTTATATTGTAATGTGACTTGAATATGCATATTCAGGTACTAAAATTTAAATAATGACATCTTGTGAAAGTGTTGTGGAGTGTTGTAAAATATTTCTACACTCTTATACACTTTATTCATTACAATTCACCTAAAAATCACTTTTTCATCACTAAACAAGTCCTATTTTGAAATATTGTAAAGTCTTATAATAAGATTTCATGCTTCTCTAGGCATAATTTCACTATTTACACCTTTCTTATGCTTTATTTGACCTCTTTATGCCCTTATAAGCTTTAATTAAGTGCATTTTTTAATGTAAACCCGACAAATAATATTAAATGACTTAATCCCCGACACCCATTTTCAGGTCCTGGGTGGGACCCCTTCGCCATAGGTGGTGAATGAGTCACCCTTGGCTCCAAATTCAAAATATTTTAAATTTCCTTTCGAGTTTTTATTCAAAATCATTTGATGTCGGCTCGTGATGAGATATTAACGGATTACTAAGGCACAAGATTGTATAAATAAGGGATTTTCACCTCATTTTACATCTCTTACAATCACACATTACATCCAAGCAATCTTTTCATTCATTCAAGCATTCAAACACTTTACAATATCAAATCAAACATTCATCAAGCATTTTGAACCATTTATTTACATATCTTCATATTTTATTCAACAAGGGTTTGACTTTTGTGTGCAGATTTAACAAGTATTTAGGTGTTGAAGAGTGGTCAACAAGTCAACTAGGTTTTTCAAGTCAAATCAACCATATTTCAAGCTTGGAGAAGGTATTCTGTTTGTTTCCTATAGAATTGACTTTGGCAACCCAACAAGCAAACATCCTCAAATCTGGTGTTGCAGAGTTATCTCCTGATTTATCAAAATTTTGGGAGAGGATTGATTTGCCACCAATGGTGAATGAGTCCTACCTTAAGGCTGGAAATCCAAGTTCTATTAGATTCCAGATCCCGACACTCAGAAATTGGTTCCCAACAGTTTTCATCAGAAGTAGGACTAATTCACCACCCTGGACAAATAATTCCCACTGGTGAATTTCTGTAATTCTAGATAGTATTACAAAGATTATAGAATCTTCATCAGACCTCTAGGTGCACTCTGATTCAACTCATTTCTTTCTGTTATGCATTTATTCGTTCCTATTTCATTGTTTGCATATCATATTGTGTTTTCCAACATAACATAATTCTTAAGTTTTGCATACATAATCAGTCATATAGATCACTTAATTTCACTTAGTTCATTGCATTTAGCTTAAACAACATCATACATTGCATACATTGAATGAACCCTTTAACATTTTTGGCCCTACTCTCTCCTTTTAGGTGAAAAACCCTAGAAGTGCTAGAAAGTCCTAAGGTGCCAAAAATCTACGGTTCAGGACACATGGCATTGTGATAAGTAAAAAATGTAGGACTTAGTAACCAATAAAAGTCATGAATCCATTGCTAGAAATTTTGAGCACAATCCAAAATGATGAGTTTTTAGGAGCCCACAAAATGGACATCTTGGATGTAGATAAAAAAAAGATTTATCAAAAGAGTGCCAACAAGAAAGCCTCGGTGAAACAAGAACCATGTAAAATAGGTAACTTTGAGTTCCATAACTACTTTTCACATTGTTTGAAGATGTTTAGTCTAGCTCAAAATGGGAGATTGAAGAGATTATTATGGTATTCAACTTTGAACCATGTGAAGATGAGGTAAAAGCCACTTATAACCTTTTTAGGACCATAATTATGAAAAAGAGTATTAGTTCATATCATTTATATTCCTTTCATCAAGTTTAATTGATTGCACAAATTTTTTGCATAAATGTTGAGAAGGCATGGCCTTAATTATCATCTGGCAAGATTTTGATCAACATGTTCTAAATTGAACCTTACCTTGCCTCAAGTCAAGAAAACAAAATGGAATTGGCCTTGAAATATAAATCTTATAGGTGTCTAATTTTCCTTATAGAATTAAACAAAGTGCATCTAGGGAGTAGCTAATGGGTAAAAGTATAAAATTATGACACACTTTCAACCAACTTATCGACACAAGTGAATTTAAGTATTTTTAACTAAAATTGTTTGATAAATGCATATGTAACACTATTTTGAGGCCAATTTACCAAAAAATTAAATTAATTGAAAAACTTGATATTTCAACAACTTTTGTTCATGCAAATAACTTTTTTTTTATGAAAAAATACCCTTTTATAGATCCATAAGTGTAGTTTATGTGTGTATATATATATATTAGTTTAATATTATTTATATTTTACTTTTTATTTTTACTAAAAAATAATAGGTTGATATCATGCTAAGAAAAAATACTAAAACTTATTATTAAAAAATAAAAAATGATGCACTAAATAAAAATAATCTATATCAAGATGGTATACTTTTTTTCTATTTTAAATAAGTAGTTAATATGAAAGCTGATGTTGAATGAAAACAACTTTGTTTTAATTACACATATTTTAATATTTATTTAAAAATATAGATTTATCAAAATTGGAAAAAAAAAGTCCATGCACTAAAGTTTCAAGTTATAAATACACAAAAATATGAAGGAAAAGAAATGAAGTTTATTATATAAAGATCGGCGTCTCATGTAGCTTTATTTTTTAGAATTTTACAGCAATTAAACTATGGTGTTTGTTTATAAAAAAACTATATTCAAACAAATTTTTAATTTTTTTTAAAAATATTAACATAAAATATACAAAAAAATAATTTACATCATTTAAAATTTAAAATATATTTCTTTTTAATGATTTGAGTTTAAAATTTGTATCAATGTTGGTTGTTTCCTTTAAATAAAAGTGTGACACAACTTTGTACTTTTACCCCAACAACTTACACTGAAACAAGATGATGGTATATCACCATACAAATTGTTGATTGATGGATAATCTATTTAGAAATCTATCTTTGCTTCATAGAATTGAAGGTTTAATGCTTTTCAAAGCATTCCAAATACTTTTTCTCATAGAAGTGTGATTGATTTTAGTAAGAATGAGGTAGATTACAAGGGAATAAAATCTAGGCTCATTCTAAGCTAGTCATACATACACCAAAATAGAACCAATGTAATTTTACAATTAATTTTTTTAGGTTTCATTACCATCACAAGCTCTAGAAAACCACTTCTCATATAAAGAAATATCTTGTTTATTGACATCAATAAGACCTAGCCCACAAAAATCTCTTTGTATGCAACATAATTCCCAACCAACATAATGGAAACTTTTGTCCTGGTCTAAGTTGGCCCATAGAAACTTATCATGCTTGTAGTATGGTGTTTTAAAAGGAACCCAACAAGAAGAGTAATACATATGTAGCCACAAGAACCTTAGGGAAATTTTAAAATTTATTTGGTAGAAAAATTTGTTTGGCAATTCAATATGTGCACTTACTTGATTTTGTCAATCATGTATATTTTCATAACTTAGATTAACAAGCTTGAAACACAAAGGGAATTCCCATAAACTTGAAGATTTCTTTGTGCTCAAGGGATTTCCAGCCAAAAGAATGACGCTAACTCAAGGGAGGTTGAGAAAATGATTCCCTATACTATTAAATCTTTTTCTATTGAATAGTAGAACTTGGGAGCTTGTTTACTATTGTCTTCATCTTCAAGGAGTGTATGTGGGGGATTAATAGCAAATTTCCCATTATCCAATTGCTAAAAACTATTTCTAGGAAGAGGGATTGCTTTACCCATCACTACGAGATAGTGTTGGCAAGAAGATAACCAAACCCTTCAACAACTAATATGAATTGAGGGTGAAAGAGAGCAAGCTTCCCTTATATATTGAAAAAGGTAAAGTTTTCAAATTAAACACCACTAATGGTAAGTTAAATAGAAGCACATGGAAAAAGAATTTAGATTGATTTGATGATAATAGAATCAAAGCCAAAAACCTTGACCATAGTTATAATTTAGATTGAGTAAACCTAGTTCGAGACAAAGCATAGGTGGAAGGAGATGTTTAATTTCTATGCTAAACACTTGCCAATACTTTTGTAGGAAAAATTAAAGAGATAAATGGGCATTATAAGCCCTTGCCAATATTTTGTAGGAGGCATTCAAAAGATTAATGGGTCTCCTATTGTAGATCAACTTAAGATCCCTAGCTTTAGGTACAAATTTGGTATTTCTTTTGTTAATGATATGACCTAGAGATTAAGTATAATAAAATTTTATATAGACATTATATAAATTATGGTTAGCATCATCCCAAGGATTTTGTAGAATTCATAGAGAAAACCACCACATCTAGATGCTTTCTCATTAGTCGTGCCAACCATTATTGAGTGGAGCTACTCCTAAAGTAACAATATCCCAATAAACAAACACTCAATCCAAAGGTAATAAACATGTACCAATAGTTGTTAAGATATAATCACCACAGCTGAAAATAGAACCCACATAAAATCTAACACATCCAACTATCCATACCTCAAAGGCATACAAATCATAACAAGTGAACCTCATGCTATCAACACATACAACCCATAATGTATGCAATCACAAGCTCCAAGTGCCAAACCTATCATATAATGAAAATACACATCCAAGAACTCCCACTGCCAATACTCAACTACAAGGAATCCTCAACAAATGGAGTGGTTGAAAGAAAGAACAGAACAGTTTAGGAAATGGCTACGGAAATGCTAAATGAATCTAAGTTGCCTGATGTATAATGGAGAGAAGAAATTTGTATTGTTGTACGTATCCTTAATAAAGGACTAATGAGAGCAAACAATTGCAAAATACCATATGAGTTATGGTATGGAAAACTTACGTCTGTCAAGTATCTCAAAATATTTTGAAGCAAATTCTACATTAGAAAGGATGAAGAAAATTAGGGAAAGTTTG
>VDFB02194675.1:0-10897 GCA_007258455.2 Sequoia sempervirens
GATAAATAGAGAGATGGCCATTTAGTGAGAAATAACGTGAGCGCATTATAATGCATGTGTGTTATTTCTTTCACTAAAAACGGTTAAAAAGCACAATATACTTGTGATGGCCCACATTCTACATATTCTCCTGGTTCTGCGCATGCTCTAACAAAAAGCAGTTTTTTGGTGATTGAGTGAAGTGTGCATGCATGATATTTAGATTCCACCACATTTTTCATGATATTTCCATCACCTTTGCATGAAATAGCAGAGTTTTCACATTGGAAGGCATGTAATATGAATTCAAGTTTGAATTGCAGTGATAACTAATATACTATTGAAGTTTGGAGGGGAACAAGCTTTTGAAAAAGTCAAATTTTTGAGGAATTTGAGGAAAGAAGAAGCAAAGACTACATAATTGGGTAGAAATCCTCCATTTGAAACTTTGGTTTTATAGGTATGTGAAGTCTTCGTACATTTTCTTTCATTCTATTATGGCTTGCTTTCATTTTTGTTCTTTTGCTTATTCCATTTTGATCAAATTGTTTGTTTTTCATGTTACAACCTTAGGTAATCAATGGACATTTTAAATTACACAATTCTATATAGTTTCCTATTACATTTTTAAACCACATCTCTTTGAGGCATTTTGTTAAATTTAACAATTTACTTTCTTTGTGTATTCTTCCAAAGATTTCATTGAGGTATTTTGTCAAACAGTTACACAAACTAGATGATTGCCTTGTCAATGCTTCCAAATTTTCCATACATGTCTCTAAAAAATTGGAATATACTCCTAATGCATTCTCAAATAGGTTTCCGATACAAAAACCCTCAATTTGCTCATAAATATCTAGGGTTTTCTATATTTCACAACTCCAAGGCCTTCTTGATGCAGAGCCAAGGTGAAGATTAACTCATAACAACCTAATGTCAATTCAAATACTGATGCAAACAAGGTGGAGCAACACAACAACCAACCCAATTTGATCAAATGCATACAAAGAAACAACCTTCAAAACTTCATTATCCGAAACTACCCAAAATAATATCCTTTGCTTTGTAGGTCTCAAAATTCATCGAATGGACCTATGTTTTAGAGAAGGCCATAAAAGGTCCAACGCATCATCCATTTAGCATCCACTCAGACTCAAAGTATAATGCCCAACAAATCACATAAGGTTCCCTTGCAACAATATGGAGTTTCAATAGGTTACGCTGCCCAAAGGCTACTAGATTAGCCCCATTTTACAAAGGAGGTCCCTCTTAAAGACTCTATTTTTACTCCAAACCAATGGACATTCATTTTATAGGCTCTAAAACAACAAAATCCATGGTTAGTTCCTAGACACAAACATTCTAAAGTGTTGTCTCAACAAACCCTCCTTTTACATGCTAAAACCCAAGGGTTTATTGAAATTCATATGCCCAAGCCTTTCCAAACCCCCACATAGCATCAAACACCTTCAAAATACCCTGCACAAACTTAAAAGTTCATTAGATCAACAAGTTATTCATCATTTTGACAAACCCCACCATCTAGCCTTCAAATTCACAAGGAAAATTGACTTTTCCAGCCCTAGGCATCACTCCTACTCACTCAAATGAACACACGTGCACAAAATAGATCCCCAAACATTTAACCCTACCTATTATGATCCATTCCACCAAGTTACAATACCTATAGAAGGTGGAATGGATCAAGCTTGCACTCTTTGTACTCTCAAACCCTTAATTTCTAAGTTACATAGGCAGTCTTTGAAAATCTACTCTAAAACCCAAAAAACTAAATGGTTAAGCCTCCAATCTGATTGAAATCATAGTAGAATCACTCCACTATCATTCCCAATTCATTTCATGCCACAATATTCACTGTATAGACTATTTATTGCCAACAACATTCAGAAAATAGGGAAAAACGTGGAAACAACAAAAGATTTCATTCAAATTTTTAAATGGAGTCATGCCAACCTCCCTCCAAAATTTACATGGAATTTTTTAAAGGCACTGCTACCTCTACAACCGCCTAAAATGACCTTTCAATTCCCTTTTTAGTGAAACTTTGCATTTTTTTTCTATTTTTGCAATTTTTTCACTTTTTGACACTAAAACTGACTTTCAACCTATTCTAATGACCTTATGATGGCCTCATCATACTACTTTGACCTGCAAAAAATCTCTGATGATCCTCCTTGTTCCTACCATTTCTCCCTCTTGCCTTCATCTTCACCTTAGGCTTGGCCTTGTCCTTGCAAAACAATTCCTCTCTTGAGTGATCACCTTGAACCTGCACCTTCCTGCTTTGTCCTATCATCCATGGCTACATCCAATTGCTCCTAACTTGTTCCATGGTGTCACTTACTTCCAAACAGTCCACTTTCTATCCTTCTTCTTTTATTTTTCACCCTTGGCTTCACCTCCATAAACATGATCATCAAAACAAGGAAGTAATAAAGAACTCCTTTCACTCTTTTCCTCTTATCCATCCTCTTCACCATCTACTTCAGGTTCTCCCATCTAGGAACCATTTCCACAACTACATACAATTTCCACATCAGTACTCTTACCCATCTAGGGCCATCCACTATCCTAGCCTCATCTTTTGCTTTCTTCTCCATTTTATTTGGAGATCCCACTCTCACCTTTCCTCTAGCCTTCACTTGGCCAACCTTTATAAACATATCTTCCTTAGTCTCTTCCATCTTTGATTCATGCAAACACTTTGTATTTTCAGTTTCACCTTTTATGGTGACTACACCTACAAACTCTGTCTCAGAACTTTCCTTTGCTTTTTTGATGCATCACATCCTCTGATCTCTTATGCTCCATTGAACTCTTTTCCAACACTGTATTTTTAGGCTCTTTATCTTCTTGTCCCTTTAGTGGACCACTTACTGCATCTACCATGCTTTCCACTCACTTATCTTTATCATCAACTATCATACATTCTTCCACTGGGCTTTTATCTAGGCTCTTTGCAACTTCCATTTTTATGACCTACATCAAACTTTTTGTCTTGTCTTCTTTTTCTTTCCCCCTACATGGGTTCTTTGAATCTAGAATTTGAATCAAATCTCCCTTTACCTCTATGTCTTCTAATTTAAATGTCATTGTTTCTACAATGATTGTCTGCTCCTTGTCTCTCTTTATCTGTAGGGGACACAACATTGCCCCTATCATAATTTATTTATTCTTGACAAGCCCTTCATCGCTTTCCTTAATCCATCAACACTCTTTTACCTCTACCTTATTTCCCTTTGCCTCTAAGACCTTCTCATCATGTGGTCTTCCATCTTCTTTGTCATCAGTCTGTTGCTTTCCATCTTGCCCTTTCATTGGACAATCCATCTCTTCCACCATGACCTTACTAGGCTATTCTTGCCTCTTCTCATCTTGTCTCCACTTATCTTTCCTTTTCCTTGCATTAGGGTCTCTGCCCCAAGGTTCTTCACCTCACATTTCTTTTCATCAGGTTTCCATACCTCTGTTTTGAAAGTATTAGACTGTCCTACACCTGTTCCTACCTTTTCTTGTCTCCAACCTTCTTTGCAAACATGTCTAGATCCTGTATAAGGGATTCCCTTTCTCTCATCACTATCTCTCCATCCTTTTTCCTTTCTAACATTACTCCTTTGTCTACTTTTTCTACCTCAACTCTTTTCTTTGTGTAAGTAGTTGCACCTTCACCATCTTTATCTTCCTCATGCTTGAGGAACTCCTTCCTTCCCATCATCTCTATCCTTGCCATTTTATCTTGTTCCCTGTCATCTCCCTACAATGGGGTTAGCTTGAACTTGATTCCACCTTTCACAATATGGTGCTAAAAAACAAACCACTTCAACTTCAAAAACTAACATTTGAAAGAGGTGACCGTTGGTCTCCCTCTTTAATAGAATTTTACAACCCTTCACTATTAGTTAATTTGACTTGACTTAGCACTTTTTGCACAGGTAAAATTATTCATCATGTCGAAGAAACACACTGTTGAAAGGAAAAAACTAATAGATGATCAGCTCCAAGCCTTCAGAGATAAAAATAACAAACGGATGAGGGAATATCGTGAAAAGCAAAAATTGGGAATGATTGGTGAAAACAAGCCAGTTGAAGAGGAACTTCAACTGTCAAAAAGAGAAAAGAAATTGGCAGCACAAAGGGAACGAATGCGAAAGAGTCGTACTAGGGTAGATGCAGATACAGTAGTTGGAGACACCTCTTCGTAAGAAAGTGAATACAAAGGAAACCATTAAGCACAAGCGAATATGGAGGGACACCATCTACCACAAGTGAGTATGGTTGGACACCATCCACCACATCATCACTCGGATTTTATAAACAAGGTATCCCATCATCCCCATGTGAACCTCACAATATGTATTCTATTCCATCCTCGGTCGAAGGTACACAATCTAGCCCACCTCAATTAAATTTTGATGAAATTGCTAATGTTGAGATGTATGTACCGAAGAGAACACCGCCTAGAATTTTACGTAGAAAGCCAAAGTTTTTGATTAATATTGATGAGGATATTTTGAAGCACATGGAAGGTAAAATTCCAAAACGCACTTGTAGAAGATATGCTGATTAGAATTGGAAAATTTACACCTTTGAAAGGCTAAATGAGACTGAAAGATGCCAACTATTTGTTTAAATGATGTGGGGTTTTAAAATTACATGAGCATAGCAGAACTCTTGGAGTTGAGAACATCAAATGCATCAAGTGAAAACACTATTGTGAAGAATCTAATGGATGATTATGAGACTGTGGGTAAGACCTCACACTCAAAGGATAGTAATTTCACTCGACGTGTCATTACATCAACTTTGGTAAGCTATCAAACAAAGGGATATCATCTCATTAAAAGACAAGTGAACAAATGGGAATTAGTAGAAAAACTTTGTCAAAATTGTTAAAACGACAAAATTGGGGTACCAATTCAAAATGAATTATAGAATTCTGGAAAGGCGCCACATAAAGATAGAAAAGTTGTTGAAGCATTGTTGGCACTAATTGAAGATCATTGGAAAGAATAATACAAGGCCATCTCGAATCAAAGAAAGGGATAATACATTAAGAAGGAGGAATCGGTGGTCGGGCTGTGAGCCCACATCAAAGCATTTTTGGACGGCAATTTTTCCTGTAAATTTCCAAAATGCTTATCCTCAAATTAGTATATCTCAAAGATTTTTGGAAATTCTTAAACCTTTATGCCAAGATAAATCACACATACTTACTTGTTGTTGCTATAGACTACATATTGAATTCACTAACCATTATGATATTTATCGTTCTATATGTTTAGATTTTCATATTAATGATGTTTTGCAGGATTGTGGCATAGAAGCCCCACCAAAATCTTCAAGAGAGTTATCAAAAAAATTATGCCAAATAGAGGATGGCCAAATATTCTATAGGAGAACATGCTTGGATGGTTCATGCAAGTGTTGTGGTGGCTTGCAACGAATGCGAGTATGTTCCCAGCATATATGGAAACAGGATGAGGGTGGGGCATAAACTAGTAGATTTAGGAAGTATAAAATAGTGGCATATGCGCACACAAAGATGGGTCTCAAGCAAAAGGTATGATTTTAGGTTATTGAGAAGATTCCTGGTGCCTGTGTCGGTTTATGTCCATGTTTCGAGAATCTAGTGTATGAGTATGCAAGGCATACCCATAGAGCCCGATGGCTGGACACATAATTCAAGCTATGCAAGGACACCTTTCCACTTGGAAACATAGTATCAATGGTTGAATTTGTAGAGAACTACACTCTACAACCATAGTATTACAACTCCACACAGGTTTCGATATTTGTGCACATAGCATTCATTAATGTAGCTAATAGTATAGAGGACCAAAGGAGGGTATTGAAGGAGTATCACTTTTATATTAGTGATGATCACACACATTCTCTAGAGCTCGTGCAAGGTTTCTTCCAGATGTTCTATAGTGATTTGGCTCAGAGGGGCATAGCATACAGTCGACATATAATATGGTCGGATAACTGTGTAACACAGTTCAAGAATGTGTGCATGTTCTACGACATGCGAGGATTGCATCCACTATAGGCGTTCAAAATATGTGGAAATTTTGTGAGGTTGGGAATGGAAGGAGTATGATGAATGCGAGAACATCGTAGAAAAAAGAGCATTAAGCATGGGGTAATATGCGGGGATCATGATGGGCCAAAGTGTAATATGATGGGTATGTGGTACGTTTTTAGCACAAAATTTGATGAAACAAAAGGGTTTTAAAGGATATTCTCAGCTTTCCACAATATAAAGTATGCTTTAATTTAGTTACTAAGTAAATTATTATTCATTTCTATTCAAATTCGACTAGAATCATATATCGATAGGCGATTGAGCATTTATAGATTTCAAAGCGGTATCACATTTTTGAATCAAAACATGTGTCACATTATATGCTTCACATACATAAGTTAAAAAGAATTTGAGATTTCATGAGGTTTGCATTAGTTAAAGGTGGTCGGACATACAATTTTTTATAGTTTAAAAAATTTACGGCAAAAAAATTCAAAATTAATTTATTGCTTGGACAAAAATTACAAAAATATGCATCACATGGAACATGGAGTCACTACTTATATATAAAATATTATAAAAAAATATTATCATTTTATTGTGGTTAGGGTGGTCAGACAACCACCTACTTCTTAGTTTTTCCCTGAAATTTAAGTACTGCTGCATTGAAATTACAAATTTTCACCAAATAGATTTCTTTTTTTTGCAAACAAGCCTAGTAGTTTAGAAACTACATTCAATTTTCTACAAATTCTATTTACATATTTTTGAAATAATGTAGATAACTTATTCAAATTTTTAAGTCAAGTTGCCGAACTCTGATTTTTCTAATTTTTTTGCCACTTAAGGGCCTAATTTTTCCATGATGATCCTGCAAATACCCACAAGAAGAGTTAAAGTATAAAGATAGTGCAAATTTGATAGATGCAAGTTCAATTTTCAAGTGGTGTAATGCTTCAATGGGTCTTGGTAATGAAGGTATATCTTCAGTTCGTAGATTTTTTTGGTTGATGGATGGTACTAAAATTGCACCATATGAGGATTGTTGTACACTAACAGGATCGAGTGAGCTACACTCTTTCCTTAGCTCAAATGTAAGTTCATGGAGTATTAATACATGTAAGATGGCATGCTTTTTTTCTTCATGTACAATGCAAGCCTGGAATGATTGTGAGTCAAGGGAGTGGGTTGAGAAATGGTTGACAAGTTATCTCACCCCACTTAACACATATGGAATCATTGGTCGAATTTGACCACGTATCATATCTAGTTAAACTAGGTAATATATCTACACTCTTAGTTTTTCAAATTCCATATTGTTATCTTACTTGGTACTGTATTTGTAATGTTGACTAATTTCAAGTGATTTTATGCACATATCAATGCAGGGCATGTTTATGTAGTTATTGCAGATGAAGAAAATGAAGAGGGAAAAAACTATTACTTGTGTTGTTGTATTGAGGCTAAAAATAAATTGGAAGCCCCAGTTATAGATGATGGAGAAAAAATTTAATACCCTACAAGCTCAGTTGTTGTTACTAGAATGTGGCTTAGAAGGTACCCACATAAGAGTGTTAAACATTGGTTGTTTGAGGACTTTGACATGCATCGTAAGATTCTTCATTACTCAAACCTTATTGTGGCATCCAATGTTCATTTGAGAAAATATGGGGGAAGACCTTTGAACAAGACCTTGTGGAAGGTCTGTGAGTCTAACCATGAGGTAATACTTGACACAATAAAGAGTAGAGAAAATCCAGATGGTTCATTAGACTAATTTGTAAGTATATGCACAATGGCTCTTCATAATTTATACTTGTATCCACGTTAATTTGTTTGATGCAAGTGCTATCATGTCTTATTTTACTTTGTGTATCTATAAGTAACCCGGTAAACATTGAATGGTGTCCCCTTGTAGAAAATGCAGATTTATGAGCCATCCAAGAGAATATTAGGCATAAAAGCAATGCAACATCCCTATTTTGATTATCAAGCCAAATCTCAAATATGATTTTCAGCCATTAAAAAAGTGTGTGTGAAGCTTGGTGAGGGAATTTCAAGTTATTCATTTGAAGTTAACCTTATTGTGAGCACCTATGATGTAGAAATTATAGGAGCATCTCAAATTTCAAGATATTCTAGATTCATGAGAGGTGTTGTGTGCAATAGATCTTGGAACTCGCAGTGAAGATGTATGACTAGGAGTGACTAAGTTGATAGAATACCATGCCTATCTATAAGTTCCTTCCATCTATTTTCATTTCATTTCCATTTTGGATGAGCTGTTTCTTTTTATTCTTTTACTTTGCGTACATCTGTAACTAAACTAGTAAAATTGATTGGTCTCTCCTTGTAGAAAATGTTGATTTTTGAGCCATCAAAGAGAATCTCAGCCAAAAAATCAATGCAACATCCTTATTTTGATGATCTTTGAGAAATATCAATTTTTATTTCAAGCCATTATAGAAGAGCGTGTGAAGCTTTGCAAGGGAATCTCAAGTTACTGATTTGAAGTTAAACTCTAAATGAGAAACTATGATGTAGACATTATAAGAGAATCTCGAACGTATGAGTGACATTGTAAAATATCTGTGAGAATAGAGTACCTAAGGCATTGTAATGAGATTTACTTGTAATGACATTTACTGAAATAATGAAATTTGGTGTAGGGGCACCAAGGTTATTGAGCAAATTTGGTTCACATAAATCTTTTAAGTTAATTTTGTGTTATGAGTTTTTCAATTGAATAAGGTCATAACACATCCACAATTGATTTATAATGTAATAAGTCATGTTAGTTACAAAAATAATAGTTAGGCATGATTGGAAAGATGTAGAATCATTTGTAAAGGCTATTTAAAGCCTCTTGAAGGCTATTTAAGTCAATATTTGAATTTGTAGCCTTTTGAAGGAAAATGTTTGAATATGGTTGTAAATGTACTATTAGTGAGATTGATATTGTTAACCTTCAAAGAGTAGTAGTATTTATGTTGATGAATGTAATGCCCCGCCACGCAACCCTAGAGGAAGTTGCAATTCACTACTTAAACGTGCCAATTTTTTTTTGTTTAAGTACAAATAACATGTAAGACGAATACACATTGCCAACAACCTCTAAGGCCACGAGACAAAGATTACATTAAAACCCAAACAACAATTAACATCAAAAGAAACCAAAACATTAATCACTTACAAAATTAAGATTACATACATCCCATACAAGATAAATTACAACAAGGAAAATAAATACCTCAAGATTCCAATTAACAACATTTAAACAATAAGATTACAACACTCATTCCCCGAATGAGACAAATCCAATAATCATGATTACAATTTACAAATTCCACCTCGATAAAAAATGAGGGGTAATAAAATGAAGATCAACTGAAAAGAATGAAGCTAGAAAAGCAACAGCATCCAACAAGCTCTCCAATTGGAAATCACGACCACACGATCAAGAAGGAGAGCCAACGGAAAAGAATGGCCACCCGACCACACGTGGAACCCAAAAGGCCCTATCTCCCTCCTCCGTGTTAGGAGATAGTAACAGGATTTCAGGTCAAGACCAACTACCTCTAGACAAAGGCTAAACATCATTGAACCGACTCAAATACCAACATCACTTAACACAGTACGAAAACTCACAAGACAATACATTGCTTCCAGGTTACAAAGAACAAGTACACCATTGTACAACACACACAACTGACTAACTGCTGACGTAGGGAGAGTGTCATACATAAATTGCCATGAGTTACCCGAGCTCAACCTTCCTAGGCTACCGAACCCCCATCATGGGTTACCCTGGCTTGCCTCTACCGACGCCGGACCCTCATGCAAAACTATGCGTCTCATCTCATCTCGAGTCTTAACAATGCATGTTCCATGAGAGAGGCATTCCTTAACTTTATTAGTGTGAAGATCCCCACTAATTCTTTTAAATTATCTCTTGATTAAACACTAGGTGAGTTACCCTGACACCTCTTTGGGCATCGGACCCTCACAAAGGGCCACTCTCCTACTGACAACTCGGGGATACAAAACCCCCAACATGGGTAGACCACCTGAATCAAACTGATGACTAATTTCCCACCTTAACACATAAGGTTAAGCAACCCGTTCGTAGTACACGGGTAACCAACACATACCACAAATCCCGTTCATGATAACTGGGTGTAACAACATGGTGTAGCCATGACACATCTCAAGAAACAACTTCTTCGGAGACTTACATGATCAACAAGACCAATACGAATTAACAACGCAATCAAAGAGTCCCTAGGCTCAAGGTACACCCACAATCAAACAATATTTCCCATATCAAGAATAAACGAAAACACCACTAGAAAACATTCTAAGCAATTAAACAGGCTAATATTAGGATTTCTTAAATCCAAACCACGCGATGAAACATTGCATGAAGTCAATTCGAATGAATACCCTTACTCAATTTTCTCAACAATAACCATAATCACGACACTTAAATAATAAAGTCATTCAACTAACATTTAAAACAATTTACTTAATCTAAGTTTACCATTAACTCCAAAGCAAAACATTTAATATAAGGATTAAGACATTTATTTTGAATCCGTTAAACTCATCTCATCTTAAAGCCATTAATTAAAAATACTCTTTCTACTAAAATACCTTAATTAAATACAATATAATTTTCCGAACAAACATATATTTTAAATGTAAACAAATCATGACGTAAATCTACTCATTTTAATTCACAATTTCCCATAACGATTTAGATTGAACTTACAAAAAAATATTTTTTAAAACCACACATATAAAATTGTACGTGAATATATACTATGAATATATTTTTAAACATTCAATTTAATTATTATTTAAATAAATATT
>VDFB02194676.1:0-22751 GCA_007258455.2 Sequoia sempervirens
GAGGATAGCACGAGAGAGGTAGGTTTTTGGATGGCAGCGTATTATGATGCAGTTCCTGATCCAGCGCAGCGGAGATTCCGTTATACCAGACAGGCACCTCGGATGCCAGCGCCATCCCAATCATTGGGGACACAGACTCGTGGTTACAGTGATTCACCGGGGTTTTCACCAGGCAGAGGGGTAGGACCAGAGTCTCCACAGAGATCAGACGTGGGGAGTTCATTGAAATTGTGAGAAGTCTTTGTATTTTTGTGAGATCGGGGATGGATTATATCGGATGGATGCTCGAGGATGTTCCTATATCCACAGTTTTATATTTTATCATGTGACGGATATATGTATTATGTATATGTGACACATGCTATATTGATGGATATATGTATGATGGATATGTGACAGTTCTTATTAGCACCATGTAGTATATTTATATTTATGATGGAGGACTATATGCATATGTGTGTATCATTATGTGTTTCGTGGATAGATACAGTGACTTATTTATGCTCATGTGTTGGTTTATTTATGCTTATATTCATGAAATGTTGATCTAGATGTTGGAATGTTAATGATCATGCTTATATTCATTTATGCTATGTTTATGAATGATTGGAGATATGTGCTTATTGTATGGATGTATGGTAATGGTGATATGTTATGTGTACCTATTGGGATCTATGATGGTTTAGATATATGGATGGCTAGTTGGTAGATGCGTTATGTATGTATATGTGTGAGATGGATTTTGTATGAATAGTTTATATATGCAAGATGTGTTGTATTATGCGTCTAATATGTTGTGATGCAGGTGGTGATGGGGATATGGACCTAACATGTGAGAATGCAGGTAGCAATGGATGCATGGACAGTATGCGGCTATAGGTGCCAATAAGAACTGGTAGGGTAAGTGGAGGGGAGGTGGATACGTGGTGATGGATGTAGTCTGACATCTGTCAAAAGGTATCAGTATCCTGAGAAGAATGTAAGAGAATGAGGGCAAGTATTTGCACAACCAGAACCATAGGGTGAGTGTGAATACAATGATTATGAAAAATGCAATCATAATTCAATTTATCATCTTTGGAGCACTGGTTTTTGCTATAGCATAAGACACGACACACTAAGGTATAGAGGACCGAGGTAGATCAGTGTATAATGCATGAGACAAACACGCCAGACAAGAAGGCTATCCCAATACCCCAAAGTCTCGAAAAAAGACTTTAGTCGGGCCCAGTATTGGGATAACTGCAAACACAGAAGGATGCCCCAACATAACCCAAGACCTCGGGGATCTTGGTGGGTACTATGTGGGACAACCAAGAAAACACAATCAAAGAAAAGACCAAGATATGCCCCTTTGTGGACTAGTCAAAACATGCCATAATATGATGGATCATGGTGGCCTTGACAAGTGATTATAGGGAGCTCAAATGATAGACAAAAACCAAAAGTATCAAAAGATAACAATCAATTTCAAATGTCCATTTCCATAGGATCAAGGGGATGGATGGGATTGATGAGGTCTGTTAAGAAGGATGTATCCTGTTAAGACCTATGCTGGATGCTAAGCGAAAAGATCGATATGATAAAGGATATTTAAAATTGATCGGATTTATTGGTACAAGTGGGTCTTGTTTTAAGAATTAGCTAGATAAGGGCATAGCTTGATGAGACAACCACAAAGGGGACAAGACACAACCTAAAGACCTAGGGGCTCGGGGGCCGATCGAAGATTGGCCTTGCCTACATGAAAGCACAGAGCCCTCGTAGTTCATGAAAAAGGACCATGGATAAAGCGGAAGGAGGACAATGGTGACCGATGATGGACACAAGACACGATCGACAAATGCCCCAGGGGAGGATCGAATGACCAACCTTGCCTACGTGAAAGCGCAGGGGCAACGTAGTTCGATAAAAAGATGGAAGTGGGACAAGAGGATGAGATCTAGATGGAGACCGACACGATGGATGATCCTATATGATGACACAGACCGACAGACAAAAGACATAAGCTCAAAGTGGGATATAAGGGAGCTCAGGATGAGGGATAGGTAAGGTGAGCCGTCCAATGCTCAATCAACAAGTACCAAGCGGCCTAGGTTGATGCGGAGGGATGAAAGTATGGATGACAACATAAAGTAACTAGAATACGAGGTAGATAATGATTAAGCCCTCTATGGATGACGCCTGTTACCAGGTTTTCACCATCCATACTTATCCAAGGCGCCACCAAGAGGTGGTTTTCACCATAGGACGAATTTATTTCTCGTTACTATTTTTGGATTTTTTTTGTTACTTTTTTGATTTTTTTGATTTTTTTGGTTTTTTTGACAGGGTAGACCAAGCGGACTTAAGTGTAGAACCTTTTTAGATGGAGAATATTGACAGGTTCATCAAGGGGGTCCCCTTCCAGAGTGGTCAACCTGTAAGCTCCAGATCCATATTTGGCAGTTATGATATATGGCCCTAACCAGTTGGCCTCAAATTTTCCTTTCTTGTCACGATCTTGCTGAGTGCGGTGATTTTCCTTAAGCACGAGTTCACCAACCTGGAATTGCCTGGGGTGGACCTTTTTACTGTAGTGACATTTTAGATGATTCTGGTATACTTGTAGGTGATCATAGGCCCTTATTTTGCGTTCATCGAGTAACTCTAGCTGTGCAAGCCGAGCGACTCGAGCATCTTCTTCGCTGATGAGGTTCTTCAAAGAAATTCTCAATGAGGGGAGCTCGACTTCGATTGGCAAGATGGCTTCAGCTCCATATACTAACGAGTATGGGGTGGCGCCTGTTGGGGTGCGGATGGATGTGCGGTATGCCCAAAGGGCGGGATGAATGTGAAGGTGCCAATCTCATCTAGTGCTATTGACCACCTTTTTGAGGACGCGAATGAGGGTTTTGTTGGTTGCTTCTGCCTAACCATTACCCTGAGGGTAGTAAGGCATTGACCAACGATGTTGGATGTGGAAATTATCACATAGGTGCTTCATGGCTTGATTTTTAAATGGCTTTCTGTTATCAGAAACAATGGTGGAGGGGATACCATATCTGCAGAGAATATGGTAGAGGATGAATTTAAAAATCTGAGTACCAGTGATTTGGGAGAGCAGCATTGCTTCCACCCATTTGGTGAAGTACTCAGTTGCAGTGATGATGAATGTATGGCCGTCAGATGATGGTGGGTGAATCTTGCCAATCAAGTCAAAACCCCATTGAGAGAACGACCATGGTGCTAAGAGAGGCTGAAGATCTTGTGCTGGAGTGTGGATCAAATCTGCATGTTGTTGAAATGGAAGACATTTCTTTACAAAATTGCAAGCATTGCGTTCCATTGTAGGCCAGTAATATCCAGCCCGTAGGATTCTTTTGGCTAAAGCGATACCATTTGAGTGAGCCCCACAAATACCACCATGTACTTCCATTAGTACTGTTTGGGCTTTGGTCTCATTCAGACATCTCAGGAGGATTCCATCATACCCGCGACGATAAAGTGTATCACCAACAAGGATGTATCAGGATGAATGATGGATAAAGGATTTACGTTGGTTGCGTGTAAGTTCTGGGGGTATGGTGTTGTCACGAAGGTAAGTATATATGTCTTGGTACCACGGGGAGGCGGGACCTACGATATCGCACACCATGTCAGTGTCAGGGACATCATACGCAGGGATTAACAGTTGTTCGACCAGAAACTCACACTCTGTATGATCTTTGGGCATGTTGATCAAAGAGCCAATAGTGGCCATGGCGTCTGCTACTTTATTCTGCACCCGAGGGATTTGGTCAAACTGTATGGAGGTGAAATACTTCTTGAAGTCATCCACCATGCGTTTATATGGTAGCAGTTTGTCATCCTTTGTGAGGAATTCATCATTAACTTGTCTGATAACCAACAAGGAATCCCCAAAGACTTTCAAATGTGTAATGTGCCACTGTTTTGCAATTCTAAGGCCGGTGAGGAGGGCTTCATATTCCGCCATATTGTTGGTGCAGGGAAATGCTATTCTGAAGGATTTTGGGATGTAGTCACCTTGAGGGGTGACTAATAGAATTCCTGTGCTAGATCCACTGTGAGTGTATGAGCCATCAAAGTATAACGTCCAAGTTGGTGCTTCTGTTATTGTGTAGATTCTTTCATCTGGGAATTCAGTGTCTATTGGGTAGGCGTCTACTAGTGGTGCTTCAGCCAATTGATCAGCAATAACCTGTCCTTTAATGGCTTTGCGCTCTACATACTCGATGTCAAATTCACTTAGCAGCATGACCCATTTGGCCATGCGACCAGTTAAAGTAGTTCTAGATAACAGATATTTCAAAGGATCAATTTTAGCAATTAATTTGACTGGGTGACTGAGCATGTAATGGCAGAGTTTCTGTGTACTGAAGACTAGCGCAAGGCATGCTTTTTCCATAGGAGAGTAATTTAACTCATAGCCGACTAGTGTTCTGCTGATGTAGTAAACTGCCCTTTCTTTGAGTGAATCATCATGCTGTGCCAATAATGCCCCCAGTGCGACTGAGGTAGCAGAGATATAAAGCAGGAGGGGTTTTCCTGGAATAGGCGGCATCAAAATTGGGGGATGAGCTAAGTATTCCTTGATTTTATCAAAACCCATTTGACACTGTGTTGTCCATCGGAATGTAGAATCTTTTTTCAAAAGATGAGTAAAAGGTTGACATTTATCTGCAAGTTGGGCTATAAACCGCCGGATGGACTGCATTTTTCCCTGGAGGCTCCTTAACTGCTTTAGATTGCGTGGAGGCGGCATGTCGAGAATAGCCTTTACTTTGGCAGGATCAATTTCAATACCTCTGCGGGAGACTATGAAACCCAGCAATTTCCCTGACGTAACCCCAAAGACACACTTCTTTGGATTCAACCGCAACTTATAGTGCTCTAGTCGCTCAAATATCTTCTTCAGAATGGTGGGATGCTCGGTTCGCGTTCTGGATTTCCCTAATAGGCCATCAACATAGTCTTCCATGATAATGTGAATAAGGTCATGGAAGATAACGGTCATAGCTCTTTGATACGTTGCCCCCGCATTCTTGAGACCGAAGGGCATAACATTGTAATAGAAGGTGCCCCAAGGAGTTGTGAAGGCCGTTTTGTGTTGGTCTTCAGGTGCAATTCAGATCTGGTTGTAACCGGAGAAGCCATCCATGAGGGACAACATCTCATGTCCTGCCGTTAAATCAACCAACATGTCAATATTAGGAAGAGGGAAATCATCTTTTGGGCAGGCTTTGTTGAGATCCCTAAAATCTGTGCAGACCCGAATGTCACCATTTGGTTTAGCAACCTGAACTATGTTAGAGATCCATTCGGAATAGTCAATAGGTCTGATAAAACCCGCGTCCAGTAACTTCTCCAACTCTTTCTTTACTAACAACGCAACTTGCGAATGCATCTTACGAAGTTTTTGCTTGACGGGTTTGGCGTCTGGGTGAATGTCTAAGTGGTGAACCACTAAAGCAGGGTCTAAGCCTGGCATGTCTGAATATGACCAGGCAAAATTGATGATGCCTTCTCGGAGTAGCTGTGCAAAGATCGGATATTCTTGTTCGGAGAGTGACTTGGCTACATAGGTGATCTTCGGATCTTCAACAGTTCCCAAATTAATTTCTTGTGTCTCTTCAATCAGGATAGATGATCTGGCAGATAGCTGAGTTCCCATAAGGGGAAGATGAACATCTCCATCTTCTGGCGCCTCTTTGAGGTTTTTGCCTTCAGATGCGTCCTTTATTTTTACTTTTTCTAGGTCAGGAAGCGCCTCAGGGAGGTTTTCACTAGATGACCTCTTTTTATTTTTTTGATTTTTATTTTTGTGACTGGAGTGTTCATCCTCCCCCAGTCCCATAAGGTTGACGTAGGTGTCCGCAGGCATACTGACAGGTGTGGTGTTGCGTAGGTCCTAGTCAATGAGTTCAGGGTGACGAAGAGATAGGCTGATGGTGCAAACAGACAGGAATTCGAACATGGAGAATAAATCAGTGTGATCAACATCATTGTATGCATGTATGATGGATTCCTCCTCGGGTATGTCTTCCAATGAGCCATCATCCACGGTGATACTATTGGAAGTATTAGATGACGTTGCAGGGCTTTTCTGCTTTCTGTCATACCCAATGCCCACATTTTTTGGTAGCAGAGACGTATCAATGGGTTGCAATCGCCCTTGTTCCTCTTTACCTAGGCCTCTACCTTGGTAGTTATGTTTTTCCATGAACTTTGTTGGCCAAGGATACTTTTCCTAAAAATATTTCTTTAGGGGAGTTTCTGGCTCGGGCTCTTCGCGGTAGACCCACTGACTTATGTCTTCCTCTGGTGCATCGATCTTGACACTCAGAGATCTGAAGGTGGTAGTAGGAACATTTTTTCCACTGAAGGTGATGGTCTTGTCTTCCTTTTGTATAGCATGTGAAGGTTGACTCTACTCATGTGGTGACGGTGGCATGGTGGCTACATTAAGAGCTGTATGCATCTCATACTCACTGCACCCTTTGTCAATGATCTGGACTCTAGTGACTGAAGGATTAGTGGTGGAGGATGGAGTGGTGGTTACTGTAGATGCTGGATTGGAGGATGATGGATTGGAGGATAATGACTGGGAGGCCCCCATTTCGACCCCAGGACAATAATGTAAGTGGGGGAAAGATGCTTCTAAAGCTTGACAATACTCAAATGGTTGGGGGTCGGCATAGATGGTGACCTCCTGTTCATTAACTAGGAATTTGAGGCATTGGTGGTATGTGGATGGAATAGCTTGCATAGCATGGAGCCATGGGCGGCCAAGGAGGAGATTATATGGTAAGTCCAGATCAAGGACATGGCAGGTAGTATACTGGAGCACAGGTCCCACTTGGATAGGGAGACTGATAATTCCTTCAGAATTTCTTTCTGCATTGTCATAAGCCTTGATTGTAATTATCTGGTTGCTTAGGTCCGCTTGAGAATACCCTATCTATTTTATGAATTTCAAAGTACATAGGTTAAGGGCAGAGCCATTATCTACCAAGACCCTTTTTATTTTATGATGGGCAATTATAACTTCGATATGTAGGGGGCGGTTGTGATTGATGCCAATGTTGGGCATATCATTTTGGCTGAAATGGAGGTGGTGAGACAAATCCAAGTGTCCCACCAAAGCTTGGAATTGTGTGGGGTCGATGTCGTTTGGGACATGGGTTTCCTGCAAGGCTTTATTGAGGATCTCTTGATGTATCAGGGAAGACTTAAGCAAATCCAAAATGGATATGTGAGCAGGGGTCTTCCTTAGGTGATCAAGAATGTTATATTGAGAGTTTACAGGAGCGGGTTGGACGGGTGTGGAGGCTGCAGGGACGGTGATGCGGGCTCGTCGCGTAGTCACAACACATTGAGGGTCTTTGGCTTTAACGTGTATCATGGATACTCGGGGTTCAACCTGCTCAATGTAATGAATAACGCCTTCATAATTGAAGGGCACATTCTTGTAAGTCACATTATTGGTGTTGTTGTCTTGGGGATGACTAGTGGAAGTGCTAGGACCTTGACTATGGTTGGGGAAGGCGTTTTGATAGATTTGCAGTTGAGCATTGGACGACGAAGGTTGACTGGGGTCAACCTTGATATCTCCTCGATCAATGAGATCTTGGACATAATTTTTTAAACCCTGACACTTATTCAAGGAGTGTCCCTTGATTTTATGAAAGTCACAATACTCATTGTCTTTGAACCATGCCGGCTTGGGTTTGGACTCATCGAATGGTTTGGTGACAGGATATGTGATGGGATAATTGATTTGTAACAATTTATTGAAAACAACACTCAAGGGTTCACCTAATTGGGCGTATTGACGTTTGGTGTTCCCCTGATTTCTTTGGTTTGACTGTTGAGGGGGACGAGGTGCCCCCTGCGGTACTGATATGGCATTGGGTACAGACTGTTGTTGCCCTTGGGATGCATTAGCCACTTGGACATGTTTGGTGTCTGTCACTCCATCATTCACTGCATTTTTGTTTTTGTTCCAAAATCATGATTTATCTCCGAATGACCGTTCTTTGTCATGACTGTGTATTTTAATGTGTCCTTTGGCGATAAGGGCACGTTCAAGGATAGGTCCCTTTTCCACTATCTCAGCGAAAGTGGCGACACAGTGTAGTCTAAAATTGTGGGCCATGTCGGGATGTGAATTTTCCACAAAAAGAGTGACCATGTCTTTTTCTTTCAAAGGATTTTTCATTCGACTGGCTAATGCACGCCACCGTTGGAGGTAGCTGGTAAAGGTTTCTCCATCCCGTTGTTTCTCTTTCAAGAGATCTAAGGTGTCAATATCCTTTCGCAAATTGAAGGAGAAGTAGGAGACAAATTGTTCTGATAAGTCTGCAAAAGTTTTTATAGACCCCTTTTCAAGAGTCATGAACCAATCTAGGGCATGGCTTGCTAGACTTCTTGGGAACAGACGTAAGAGATAGTTATCATTATACATGACTTCTTGACACTGTGCATAAAACTCTTGCAAGTGGGCCTTAGGGTCTTTGTCTCCCTTGTACTTGTCAAATTTTGGAATCTCGAAGTGTTTAGGGAATGGGATCAATGAGATGGATGGATCGAACGGATATGGGCATATATCTTCAAATTTGAATGATTGTTTTGTGCCCCCTGCTTGAAGGTCCTTAAGGGCAGCTTTGATTTCCAACAAGTCCGAGCTAGCTGGTGGTGGGTTGGGGGGATATGGATGATAGAAAGATGAGGGATCATGTTGAAAGGGTGTCGGATTGTTAAAATGTGGGTTTGGATGGTTGGATGATGACACGACTTGATGGTAAGGTAGGGGGTTTTGTTGATATGGGGGTTGTTGTTGTGGGACATAATATGAATTTGTTTGGTGAAGGTGTGGGGTAGGTTGCTGAGGGACTTGGACGGGACGTTGCGTGTTGGCCTGTTGGTATTGAAGATATTGTTGTGATTGTTGGGAGGTTGCATAAAACGGTTGTTGGTGAAATTGTTGTTGATTATGGTGGTAGTAGTGTTGTGGAGGTTGTTGTTGCGGCATCGAGTGTTGTATGGACTGAGGTGGGATATTATGTTGTGGTTGGACCTTTGGACGCAAAAGGGACGCAAGAAAGGGAGATATGGTTTGGGTAGGCGGTTGAGATGGATTGCCTTGTGATTGGTAGGATGGTTGTTGTGAAGAGGTCAAAGTATTGGGTATAGGTTGTTGCGGATGAGACGGCGGGGGTTGTGTGGGCACACTTTGTAAAGGAAGTTGTTGGGTTCCGCTTGGAATGTTCAGTTGGGGTGCACCTTGTAGTGGTATTTGAGGCGGGATAGTAGATTGGGGAACCTGTTGAGGTGGTGTGTTGGTGGTCCCAGGAGGAGGAAGCGATGTAGCAAAGGAGGTACCCCCAATATTGACTGTAGGTGGGTTCAAAGGAGGGGGTGCGGTTAATGTTAATGGCGGAGGTTGTGGAATGTTTTGTGGCATGCCATAAGCGAAAGGATTACTGGGATCGGGCACCTGGGATCCACCTATAGCTGAGGTCGAAGCATGTGGGGGATAATTAACCTGATAAAGGATGGCATTGCCAAATTCAGGTTGATGCCAACCCTCAATTGGAGGAACATTGGAAAAGTATGAACCTTCGGGTGCATTTTGGGACCCTTGGAGTACGTGAGATGGGGCACCCTTATATTTGGATAAGTCAACATTGGAGGGAGGTTTAACACCCTTCTCAATCAAGTGGGCCAAGATTTCTTCCCCATGTTTTGCAAGCAAACGGTCGGTCATTTGCACATTGGCAGGATTGCTAAAATGTTCCTCAAGTGTGAGTTCAGGTTGATTAACCATGCTCTCTTCTCCATGTGGCGAGTTATTCTGATTCTCAGTGTTGGAGTGTGATGAAGTACCATTGTGAGGGTCATGTAAGATGTTGGTACCTTTGTTGGGATCTGATGAGGTGTTGTTGGGATCTTGAGGATTGTTGGATTGGGCATTTTGAGCTTGAAGGTTGGCCATCTTCTTTGCTTGTGAACGGGTCTGGACGAGCATGCAAATGCTAGATGAGTAGGTTAATGCCTTTGTCAAATGATTTGATTGTGATGGAGTGTGGATTGGATCTAATTGGACTTCGATCAATTGGATTGGATTTAGATTGGATTGGATTGGATTGGATTAGATTGGATTGGATTGGGTTTGATTTGGATTTGATTGGATTTGATTTAGATTTGATCAGATTTGATTGGATTTGGATTGGATTTGATTAGATTGGATTGGATTTGATTGGATTGGATTGGATTGGATTTGATTGGATTGGGTTAGATTTGATTGGATTGGATTGGATTAGATTTGATTGGATTGGATTGGATTTGATTGGATTGGATTTGATTGGATTGAATTTGGATTGGATAGGAAGGCGTGAGAGAGAGACCTCAAACTTGATCACGTGAGATTACCTTTAGTAACCCTAGAGCTTTGATTGATTGATAGTATGATTACGGCACCAAATCCACCTTAAGCTAGGAATGGATTGATTGGGCCGAGGATGATAACTTGCAACACCGAATTCACCTCAAGATGGAGGCAAATTGATTGGGGTCGAAGCTAAAGACCAATAATCAAGTTCAAGCGATATAGTCAATTTAGATAACCACTTTGTAATGCAAGGTTAAGGCATTTTGGCTATGGGTGGTGTTTAAGAGGTGAGAATGGTAAAGTTGTGATGTTTGTTAGGTGAGGGTATTGACTTGTGAATGGAGAATTAAAATGAAAAGGTAGATTAAAGGTGATTTGTGAAAATTCAGAGTGATAGAATGGGGGTTTAAATGGATGAAATGGAGGTTTTGGGAGGCTTAAAATGATAAAATGAAGACTTAGGATAATGGGATAATAGTTGGGAATGATTAAGTGGTGATTTCAGGGTGTTGACAGCAAAATCAGGGGCGTAGGCAGCATTCTGTAGTGAATCAGGGGCGCTACCGCCTTTCTGCAGTAAATTAGGGGCGCTACCACCTTTCTGCAGCAAATCAGGGGCGCTACCATGTTTCTGCAGTAAATCAAGGGCGCTACCACCTTTCTGCAGCAAATTAGGGGCGCTACCGCATTTCTACTGTAAATCAGGGGCGCTACCGCATTTCTGCGCAGGGCGCTACCGTGTTTCTACGGGGTCAAAGCTTGGTTTTTGATGGCAAAGGCTATGGCAAGGACTCAAAATGATGAAACAAGTCAAAAGTATCAAAATTTGACAGAATTTCCACAAGAAAACACCTCAAGCAAGCACAATCCTATGATTAATATTATGGGTATGGCAAGGCAAAGTCTTAATCTAGGATGCACAAGGCTTCTAGGGAGTCCTCGATATACTCTTGGTACGTGAGGCACAACCGTGAACACCAGTCCATCACAAGCGGAGTCGGGAAACCCAATGAGATACCAGGCTCAAACCAACTCTTCACGTCTATCTAGGTATCACCCTAGCTTTGACGCTGCCAATTACGACTCAACTGGATTGGGGTAAAACTGCTCTCCCCTTATATACCCCCCGGTACACGTGGTTGAATCATCCCTTGGGGTGATGAAATCCCCAAGCAGGTCCCACTAAAAAGAAGACACTAACTGTTTCCAACTACTCCCCAAGCTCACACGAAGTGCAAGGGGAAAGTGAAAACAAATCAATGCCCCCTTGGGTAACACAAAAATAAGCAACCACAGTAAACAATGAGATTTAATCCCCCTAATTAGATAATGTTTGAGAGCAGCAAAGATAATCTTTGAAATTCTAATTATGTAGATGCCCCTGCAAACAAATGTTAGTTGTCCTCTTTCTTTTTCGCCTTTGGTAAAATTTTGCCACAATATGCTGCAAAAACGTTAGTGAAAAATAGCAATATTCTTTCCAGAACAACGTTAGAGAGTTATCACGTGAATATAGCAAAAAACTAGAGCAAAAACGAAGCCAAAATGCCCATTTTACCCTCCAAACTGTGCTGTTAAGGGTGCTGCCGTAGTTTTGTGAAGGGCGCTGCCACAGTTCTGTGAAGGGCGCTGCCGCAGTTCTGTGGAGGGCGCTGCCGTTAATATGATAGACGTAAATGCAACAAATTTAATCATATGGAAGTGATTAAATTTAGATGTCTACAGTTGGATCTTGAGTTTCTACAACAATGTTTTGAAATTTTGCTCTTGACTTGCCATATACTGCTCTTGATCATAAGTTTACTAATAGTTTTCTAGGGATTTCAAATGATGAAAATACTAGGTATTTATATGCAATTGTGTTGATTTCCCAAAAAATAGATTCAAAAAGTTGACATTTAAAATTTGAATTTTGAATGTTAAAATGCTAACAATAACATATTAAAAATTGGTCCCCGACAAGATAGGGGGACCCATATGACCATGGCCATATGGGTCCTAGCTCTATATTCTAGGATATTTAGTGTTAAGATCATAATTTTAATTGTTTGCATTTATTCAATGCTTGCAATCCTTTAGAAAATGGTAAAAATAGGCTTTCAAATGCATAATTTAGGAAATTAGGAGCTTAATTAGGTCCAATAAATTAAGGGTGATCAAAACATAATGTGAAATTATTAAAGGGTGACAATTTCCTACACTATAGAAATATGGAGAGGGATACAAATTTATCCAAAGGCTTGGATTAAAGGATTGTTATGGGGGATGAAATGATGAATGGTAGATGTTAGTTAATGGATGGGGTTTTGGAATACTACTTTTCAATGAGTGGATAATAATTTTTTCAAGATAACCATTGGTACACACCTGGAGGGGTTCTAAAGTTGAATAAGAGAAGTGGATTTTGAGTTTTTAGGTTTAGATCGAGGAGTGGATGTGTATTTTTGGGAATAGGGACCCAAAATGGATGGAGGATATGGTGGAGGACTTAGGATAGTGGATTTTAGGACATAGAGGCCTAAAATGGATTTATAATATGGGGGATTTTTAGATGGTGTGGTGGAAGCTTTTGGATTAACAAGTTTGGATTCCAATTTATATTGTGATTTGATTTGCATTAATTTTATTAGTTTCTTTGGGATATAGTAGCACTTTTCAAAAAAAATAGCTCTTTGCTCATTTCTAGTCTCTTAAAATTATAAAATATTGTCATTTTTGTAATGGTACAAGAAAAAATCCATTAGGGTTATGCAAAACCCATAAAACATAGTTTAGACCTTGCACTTTATTTCTATTTTCATGTTGACTTGTTGACCATTTTCCTAGTATCTTAAGTTCTATTTGATCACCCTTTTATTCATTAGGTTACTAGCTCCTCCTATCTCTAGCAATTGTTTATAACCCTTTTCATCATGTGAAAATTTAAATAATTTAAGTTATCCATGCATACTACATTTTCATGGGGCCCTTTCTTCAATAGGTGTCAAGTTTCTATTGCTATTCACACTTATGTAAGCTTTTATTAGTGGAAGGAATTAGGAGCTTCAGAATCACAAAAGGATAAAACTAGCTATGTTCTATTTGATTTCATGCATTTGTGGGTTCGATGAAGTAGTCCTAGGATTTGGTCATGTATTAGTAGAAACATGACATGTGGCTTATTTTTTATTTATTTTTCACATCTAGAGGCTTGATGTGGTGGGCCTTAGCTTTGGATGTAGACTTGCAAAAAAGTGACACATAGCTTTGTTAGTGCCACAGTCGCTAATTTATCTTGCCTTCTCAATTGTTCTCCATTCCATGGGCTCAAGTGGATGACATGGAAAAGTAAGATGGCATGGAACAATCTTATTGGTATAATTTTTAAAATAACTTTAACCTTCAATAAATAAATTTCAAACTTGGTCAAGGAAATTAAGAATCCTTGATCTTGCTCACATTTTTGAAGATCAATGACCTGTATTCAAACTTGTGGAATGGATAGTGGAATGATTTCAGTTCATACAAATGAGTAATAATGGTAGAAGTGATTTTATGTGACCAGATATTTTTAAGGATTTTCTCCATAAATACTTCCTTTTGATCACTTAGAGAATTTATTTCACATCATACAAATATTGGAGACCGAATTTCAAAAATTTTGTAGCTTCAACAATAAACTAGGTTTTTTGAAATGATAAACAAGTAAGTTCACCTTCTTAGATATATAATTCACAAATTTTATGTTCCAATAGTTTAGGTTGAAATAATTAATATAAAAAGAAATGAAAATATTGGTGCAGGAGCACCCAATACACACATTTTTCAAAATTCAACATTAGTAGGAAAGCATTAGGAAACTAGGGAGTATTTGAGTCATTTAATGATTGAATAAGGTATTTGAGCCCATTAATAATGTAATTAGGGGTATTTTATGTTAGTTAGTTCAAAAAAAATACAAAAGGTTGCATAAAAATGTACTCATTGTCAACAAATTGTTAAAAGTGAAAAACTAGGCAATTAGGGGTCTAATTGGTAAAAAGTTGGTTTCCAATGTCCAACTAATTAAAATTTCAGTTGGAGGATGTTTGTAAGGGTGGTTGGATGTTAAATAAGCCTCTCATGGTTGAGGCATGGTTTTTGAATCAGTTTTTTTGAAGTTCTAATAAAAAAAGTGGCTATTTTCTAGAAATTTCTGTGTAAATTTGCTGCTAAAATGTGTGGTATGACCTTTGTACAACCTGTACAAGCTCAAAACTATTATGGTTGGAAAGAGGAGAGTGTCAGCTTTCATTTGAAAGTGGTTTGATTAATTTTCATTGAGTTTAGATGGTTTTATTGACATTTTACTAAAACTTCCTGTGCACAGCCATTAGAGGGTTTGAAAGTCTAAAAATGTAGTTTTTGACCATTCCACCGATTGTATGCCACTGTCACTCAGTGGAATGGTATAATATGATGTAAATTAGATGTGTGTAAGTTTTGGATACAGATGTGGACACTTGTTACTTTTCAAGGTGATGCCCTAGTCGAATTTTTGTGCATTTTCAATGCAACTGAAGGTGTAGAAGTTGAGTTTTTATCAATTGGTGTTATGGCTGCCCATGTGAAGGTTTTGTGAGCATGTAAAGGTCTAATGGGATGTATTCCAAGTGGTTTCAAGGATTTGTGTGGTGTGGAGATGTCATTTTCATTAAACCCTCATAATTTGTAAGCAAAATGAGGGTTTCTAGTTTTGGGGTCTTAATGCATGACTAACTCAAGAGGTCATTGATGTAGTTGCTTTGTAAATTGGACCAATTTATGCCTAGTTCAAGAGAGGCTAGTCATAGAACTCATATAATTTTTCAAACAAGTGCTTAAGAACTTCTGATATGTTTGAATAGGCCATAATGGGTATCCAAAAAGAGTTTGGGTTCATGGGTGTGAGGTGTCTTTGAAAATTTATGCCTTTTTGTTTTCAAGTTTGGAAGGTTGCTTGGCATTGAGGGTGAGCTGAATGCATGGTAAAGAAGATTTCTTTGTTCCAAAGTTGATATTTTCATTTTTATGAATGACCTTCACCTTGGCTCTGCATCAGAGTGGTATCAGAGCTAGGAAGTAGATCTATTGAAGATTGAAGAAGAGCATTTTCCTTGAATCATTTGAAGATACAAGATACAATGGACTTCTGAAGGTTGGATGAGAAAGAAGAAAAAATGAGGAATGCTCTTTTCTAGACCAGATGCAAATGCAAAGGTAAGATATGTAAGGTACTGATTGATTCAGGTTCATTAGATAATGTTGTCTCAGAGGAAATGGTTGAAAAATTGCATTTGACAAGGCTAAAACATGAATCACCTTACTAGGCATATTGGGTAAATAGTAATTAGCATGTTGTGGTTCGAAAGCAAGCTTTTGTAGATTTTCAGATTGGTCCTTATAATGATGTTGTACTATGTGATATAATTCCTATAAGAGATTATCATATGATACTAGGAAGGGTTTGGCAGTTTGATAGGTATGCTTTACATGATGGTAGGAAAAATGTGTATGATATTATGAAGGATGGAATCAAGTTCAAGCTAACCCCATTACAGGGAGATGACAAAGAACAAGAAAAAATGGAAAGGATATTGATGATGGGAAGGAAAGAGTTCCTCAAGCATGAGGAAGAAAAACATAGTGAAGGTGCAGCCACTCACATAGAGGAAAAAGTTGAGGCAATAAAAGTAGATAAAGGAGCAATATTAGAAAGGGAAAAAGGTAAAGAATTGGTGATGAGAAGAAAGGAATTCCCTATGAAGGATCAAGAAAAATTTTTCAAGCAAGATGAAGACAACAAAGGGACTAATTTCAGTCAAGTAAAGGCATAAGCAAGGATAGGACAGTCACATACTATCATAACAGAGGTATGCAGATTAGGTATGAAGGATTGTGAAATGAAGAATCTTAGGGCAGAGACCTTAATGAAAGGAAAAGGCAAGATAAGTGGAGACAGGACAGAGAAGAGGTGAGAATGGCCTAGTAAGGTCATGGTGGAAAAGATGGATTGTCCAATGAAAGGACAAAGAGATAGAGAGCAACAACAAGAGGATGACAAAAAACCTAGTGGAAAGGATGGTCTTGGGAGGAAAAAGAATGGATGTGGAAATAAGAGAGAGTAGACAGATTGAAGAAAGCCATGTAAGGCTTGTAGAGAATGAAGAAATCAGAGTAGGTACATTGATGTGTCCTTTGAAAAAAAAAAGGAACAAGGAGCAGCCAAATACTGCTACAACAGGGGCATTTAGGACAGAAGACATAAAGATCAAGGAGACAGAGAGTATGACATAGGTTATGAAGATAAGAGTTGTAGGTAGCCAAGACAAAAGGCTAGGGAAAGAAGGTATGACAGTGGAAAGTGAAGACAAGCTCAGGAAGAGCATGGTAAGAGTGGAGAATTGTCCATTTGAAGGACAAGAAGATAATGGATCTAAAAATATAGAGGTAAGAAAGAATTCAGTCAAGAACAAGAGGTATGAAAACAAAATGAACCAAGAAAAGTGGCAAAAGCGTGAGAAAGAAGTTGTAGAGAAGCAGATTGAAGGTATGATGTTGAGAGAAGATGATGATGGACAGTTGAAGAACGTTCCTAAACAAGATAGGATAGAGGTCCTAGAGACTGAAAATTGGATACAAAGAGTGGACAGACAGGTAGAATGTCAAGACAAGATGTTAGAAAAGATAGCATGCCAAGAGCAATGGAAAAAGGCAGAGAAAAGGTTAGGGAAAGAGGTTGAGGGAAGTGTAGTCATCATGAAAGGTGAAGTTGGAAAGGCAAAGAGTTTTCCAAAAGTCCCAAAGATGGAAGGGACTGATGATGGTGAGTTGCTAGAGGTTCCAAATAAGATGGAGAAGAGAGACATTGATGAGAGTAGGGCAGTGGATTGTCCTTGGAAGACAAGATTGATGATGTGGCAGATGTATGATGTTGTGACAGTGGTTCCAAGATTAGAGAACCTAAAACTAATGGTAGAGGATGGTTAAGAGACAAGGAATGAGGGAAGTGCTTTATCACTTCATTGTTTTGATGATCATGTTGATGGAGGTCAAGCCAAGGGTAAAGATGAAGGAGGATATTCATATGATGAGTTGTTTTGCAATGAAATAAGTTGCAGAATAGAGAAAGGGTAGATGGATGAGGGACAAACAAAACCTAGAAGTACAGATTCAAGTTGATAGAGAAGACATGAAGAGTCAAAGTGAAAAAGCAAGCATGGAATTTCAAGAGGAGGACAAGTATAAGCCCAAGGTGAAGATCAAACAATTATAGGGACAAAGAGGAGTATCTAATCACATTTTTTTTGCAGGTACAGAAGTTTCCAAGGGACTTGGAAGAATTTTAAGCTAGGGTGTATGGTGCAGGAGCACCCAATACACACATTTTTCAAAATTCAACATTAGTAGGAAAGCATTAGGAAACTAGGGAGTATTTGAGTCATTTCATGATTGAATAAGGTATTTTAGCCCATTGATCATGTCATTAGGGGTATTTTATGTTAGTTAGTTCAAAAAAATACAAAAGGTTGCATAAAAATGTACTCATTGTCAACAAATTGTTAAAAGTGAAAAACTAGGCAATTAGGGGTCTAATTGGTAAAAAGTTGGTTTCCAATGTCCAACTAATTAAAATTTCAGTTGGAGGATGTTTTTAAGGGTGGTTGGATGTTAAATAATCCTCTCATGGTTGAGGCATGGTTGTTGAATCAGTTTTTTTGAAGTTCTAATAAAAAAAGTGGCTATTTTCTAAAAAAAATTATGTAAATTTGCTGCTAAAATGTGTGGTACGAACTTTGTATGACCTGTACGGGATCAAACCTATTATGGTTGGAAAGAGGAGAGTTTCATATTTCATTTGAAAGTGGTTTGGTTAATTTTCATTAAGTTTAGAGGGTTTTATTGACATTTTACTAAAACTTCCTGTGCATAGCCATTAGAGGGTTTGAAAGTCTAAAAATGTAGTTTTTGACCATTCCACCAATTGTATGCCACTGTAACTCAGTGGAATGGTCTAATATGATGTAAATTAGATGTGTGTAAGTTTTGGATGTAGATGTGGACACTTGTGACTTTTCAAGGTGATGCCCTAGTCGAATTTTTGTGCATTTTCAATGCAACTGAAGGTGTAGAAGTTGAGTTTTTGTCAATTGATGTTATGGCTACCCATGTGAAGGTTTTGTGAGCATTTAAAGGTCTAATGGGATGCGTTCCAAGTGGTTGCAAGGTTTTGTGTGGTGTGGAGATGTCATTTTCATTAAACCCTCCTAATTTGTAAGCAAAATGAGGGTTTCTAGTTTTGGGGTCTTAAAATGCATGACTAACTCAAGAGGTCATTGATTTAGATGTTTTACAGCATTTTGATCTACTATTTTTAGGTTTTGAGTGAATATTGCATAATTTAAGGGTAATTGCTTTGTAAATTGGACCAATTTAGGCCTAGTTCAAGAGAGTCCAGTCATATAACTCATCTACTTTTTGAAACAAGTGCTTAATAACTTCTAATATGTTTGAATAGGCCATAATGGGTATCCAAAAAGAGTTTGGGTTCATGGGTTTGAGGTGTCTTTGAAAAGTTATTCCTTTTTGTTTTCAAGTTTGGAAGGTTGCTTGGCATTGAGGGTGAGTTGAATGCATGGTAAAGAAGAGTTCTTTGTTCCAAAGTTGATATTTTCATTGTTGTGAATGACCTTCACCTTGGCTCTGCATCAAATATTTAAAAATATTGAGCCCTAGATCAAAAAAAATTGTCAAAATGAGTTAGTCTAAAAGCCAATCTTCATCGTCAAAGAGACCCCTCGATGAGGACTTAATGGTTCAATTCTCAAGATCATCTAGGAAAGAAATGCATACACAAGGGGTTGGTGTTAAATCAAGTAAAATTATTGCTAATGGTAAGGAATGTGGGGATGATGAGATCCCTATTACTCGATGGATTTTATTTAGTCAATAGTACAACAAGAGAGCCTCCCGAGTCCCCATTTCAAATTTTGGTATGACCAAGGGAAAATGCTAGTGTCTAATGTTTGTATCAATATAGACTTCATTAGGTCTATAGAAAAAAATAATGATGATAATTTTAGATGGATTAGGTCTTCTAATGGTGGAGTGTTTGTACAATTAAACAAGGCCTCCATTTTAAAAAAAATTGGCCAAAACCTAGCTAGAAAAATAGTTGTTGACTCTGATCTATTAAAACATCAGTACCAATAAGATAAGTATAGTTATAGGGTCCTCTATATTCCTAGGCACATATTGAAGGAATTTTATAGTCCAAGTCAATAATAATTTCCCAAAATTAAGTTGATCCCTTAAAAAATGATCAGCTTGAGGATTACTTCATTAAGACATATCACTCATTATGCAAGGTCTTAGGGGCTAATGCTAAATCCGAGATTCTAGTTATATTGATGTACATAGCAATAGATATTCAAAAATCTTTAGTGAAAAATGAGTTAAATTTTTCCTCATACATTATAAAAGGAATCCACAAGCAATTAGTGGAGATTAAGGGGAAAAAAAAAATGGTGAACTTTAGGTGCACTCCCTATTGTACCACGTGTTCTTGTATGAGGGCAAGACCAAGTGGGATAAAGCCATGTAGGTTAGGATGGTTGATGAAAATGGCAAGCCTCTTCCTATCCAATATTGGAAATATGTTTATGATATGCACTATGAGAATTATAGCTATGTGGTATTTGAGGACCATTTAATTAGAAGAGTTCTCAAGTTCATGGGCAGAGAAGAGGAGATAATACTGAAGGAAATTTTTTATTTCCCAAGGAAAAAAGAAAGAGTTCCTAAATTGTGTGTAACATAATTGGGTAGATTTGTATATCCCCTCACACAAAACTACCATTAGGGTATATGGATGCCATGTGGGGCCACACATCCTACCAAAGTATGTACATAGGAGACTGGCATACTTAAAAATTATGTGGTAGCTAAATGAATAAGAAAAGGGCCACCTAAAAGGAGAGAAGAAAGGATATTTCTTAGTGATAGTATATTTCCATAATCGATAGAGAATGTTGTAAAATTATTTTGGGATTTTGATTGTGTAATTTTTTTTGCATCATTGTTTCATATCACAAGCAATGATCCATCATCAAGATGAAGAGATGAAACAAGATGAAAAATTATTAGTTGCAAACCCAACAAGAATAAAAGGATAGAAGGGAGGTGAGAGGGAGGGTTAAGGCACAAAACTTGAGGGAAAGGAATTAAAAATTCCAAGACATAGGAAAAAGGAGGAGGAAGAGAAGAAAAATTATCAACACCTAAAAAACATTATAAGTTAAAGAATACACCAATAAAAATAATAAAGATACAATATTAAGCAACAAAATTGATATATATATATATATATATATATATATATATATATATATGTTTAAGCAATATATCTATACGATTAAAAACCACAATAGTACCCATAGTATTAATACAAGGAGATAAATTAAACTATGAACTAAATAAATAAGTAAAAGAAAACTTAAGTTAAGAACAATAAAAAGACTAAAAACTAGAGGAGAAAGAATATGCATTTACATGCATACATATATATGTATGTATGTATGTATAAATATACAAAATAAGTTTAACACAAAAGAAAACACATATATATGAAATATAAAAAAAAATATATAGTTACATATATCTATTTAACAACATATAAACAAATGGCACCATAAACAAACATATGTATACCAATATTAAAAAACACGCAAACATACAAAACTATACCAATATTAAAAATACATACAAACATACATATATATGCAAAAAAAGGGTTACATATTTTAATATGAAACCTAGGATATTTCTTTCATTTTTCTATACTATTTTCTAACTTCACCATAACGAGGGAGGTCCTAGAGTTGATACACCCTATGATCCAATTTTATGGGATGCATCATGAAATTCTCATGAATTTTGAACATGAAGATTTTATCAATTAGGAATGATTGCGAATCCAAAGATATGAATGTCCTCATCAGGTTTTGTTTGAAGAGGATGTAATAAGGACTTTCATAATTGAGAAGAAAGTAAATGAAAGAAGAATAAGATGGGTTTATATTAAGAAAGGGAAAGAACAAAGATCAAAGAAAAATGCTAACTAACTTGGAGCATTTCTAGAAATCAAATGTACAATTGTAAGAATACATAAAACGCTATATAGTGTTAACACATTGGTTGGAAATGCCCCTAAAATTTAAGTCCAACCTACTAGTCACCTATTGAACCATTAGTATATGTGTATGCAAGAAGAGGTAAGGAGCCTCTAGTGTCAAAATTGTCTTATGAAGAGCATCCACTTGCAACTACTACCTCCCAAGAGAAACATCAAAAAAAGAGAAAGATAAATCAACCATATTTGGTTGATTATTCCTTAGGCATGGATGAAATAGAGAAAAAATGCATAATTAGTGAAACTATTGTCAATTAGGAAGAGTTGGATCAAGAAATTCCCTCACAACCAAGAATAATCTTTTTTGGCATTCCACAGAGTAAAATGGGCATAAATGTGTGATGTGTGTAAGGAAGCTAAGGTAGTAGAACAATTTCCTAAATTAACCTTGAGAGGAGAATAATGCAAAATTTTTACAAATCTTTAATAGTTACAAAGCTTAAATAGAAATAAACACAAATATCATGCATACTGCAACACAATTATTTACATGGGGAAAATCCTTTCGAGATAAAAACCCCACTCCAAAATCCACCCAATATATTATTTAGAAATCAAAAGATTAAAATATAATTGTCGAGCAAGCTTCTCATAGGAGTATCACCAACAGAGATCAAGAGAAAACCTAACCACTATTAGACTCTCAGAATACACCTTTGTCTATATACATCCCACACACTTATAACAAGCTTTTTGGCAGCTTCTAGAATTAGGGTTTTACAAGGTCATTTTTCATTTGATGTGTTAATGGAAAAACCTTGACGTGTTAGCGAATTTTTTTTTTCGAGGCATTTCCCAAACCCCACGTCATGCTATGAGTACACAATATTTGCATGATCAATTGCAACATACCAACATACATCCTATCAATAAATCATATATAATTGCAAGGCTAAGACATATTTCCCAACAATGTTGAAAGGATGAGGCTGATGATATAAGAGCCCTAGCATGATCAAAATGTATGTTTATTATTTTTTCAAGTCCAAGGAATTTAAGGAATTTGTGTTGAGGATTAGAAGATAAGAGTTTCAGGAAAAACTCATCAAGGCTAAGGGAGAGGTCCAACCCACACAATATGAGGCAATCACTCAACATGTGTTGAAATAAATTGAATTTGATGTCAAGAATATTACACCAAAGTAAGGGATAAAATTGGTGAGAGAAAAT